>JAEQBA010001027.1:371807-447057 GCA_019434445.1 Phalangium opilio | reverse complement strand
ACAGTTGCGCCGAGAAACGTTAGGAAGCCGGGAGTGTGGCGCACTCCGGTAAGCCAAGCTTCTGGGTTTAAGGGCATACGACACATGTCGGCGATCCTACCCTATAGGTGCCGACTGCCCCGTGTCCGCCGGAGGTGACTTGACCCCCACACCCCTTCCGTCACCTCCCGAGTAAAATTCATTTCCTTCCCTGATTATTCACATACTGAAACCTGAATAATCGCATCCTTGTCGCGGACGTAAGAGCCCAATTCACATTGAAACCCCCTCAAAAAAACGTTAGGAATCCGCGATAATTTAATAAGTATTTAACTCACATTTTTTTTTCCGGGAAATTCCCCATTTTTGGCCACTTGTACAAATGTTTCTTTCCTCAGTGCCATTGTTCCTGCGGCCTCCAACGTAAAAATTTATCGTTACCTGGGACACCTGGCATCCTTGGAAACTTATTGTTTCCTCAATTTTTTTGAGGTTTTCCCCCATATTTCTTAATTCTTTCTCCATTTTTTGTAAGGAGCGAAGGCACTCGGCGTTGCCCGTCAGCCCGTCGGGACATTTCTTGCTACTTTTCATGCGGACATTATTCCATAAAGAAGGGTTTTAAGTTTTTGGCCGCCATTTAAAAAGATGGCAACAAATCGAACCCGAAAGACCATTCAGCCCGTTTACAGGTTAAAGGAAATTTTTTTTCCGGGAAATTCCCCATTTTTTGCCACTTGTACAAATGTTTCTTTCCTCAGTGCCATTGTTCCGGCGGCCTCCAACGTAAAAATTTATCGTTACCTGGGACACCTGGCATCCTTGGAAACTTATTGTTTCCTCAATTTTTTGAGGTTTTCCCCCATATTTCTTAATTCTTTCTCCATTTTTGTAAGGAGCGAAGGCACTCGGCGTTGCCCGTCAGCCCGTCGGGACATTTCTTGCTACTTTTCATGCGGACATTATTCCATAAAGAAGGGTTTTAAGTTTTTGGCCGCCATTTAAAAAGATGGCAACAAATCGAACCCGAAAGACCATTCAGCCCGTCTACAGGTTAAAGGAATTTTTTTTTCGGGAAATTCCCCATTTTTTTGCCACTTGTACAAATGTTTCTTTCCTCAGTGCCATTGTTCCGGCGGCCTCCAACGTAAAAATTTATCGTTACCTGGGACACCTGGCATCCTTGGAAACTTATTGTTTCCTCAATTTTTTTGAGGTTTTCCCCCATATTTCTTAATTCTTTCTCCATTTTGTAAGGAGCGAAGGCACTCGGCGTTGCCCGTCAGCCCGTCGGGACATTTCTTGCTACTTTCATGCGGACATTATTCCATAAAGAAGGGTTTTAAGTTTTTGGCCGCCATTTAAAAAGATGGCAACAAATCGAACCCGAAAGACCATTCAGCCCGTCTACAGGTTAAAGGAAATTTTTTTTCCGGGAAATTCCCCATTTTTTGCCACTTGTACAAATGTTCTTTCCTCAGTGCCATTGTTCCGGCGGCCTCCAACGTAAAAATTTATCGTTACCTGGGACACCTGGCATCCTTGGAAACTTATTGTTTCCTCAATTTTTTTGAGGTTTTCCCCCATATTTCTTAATTCTTTCTCCATTTTGTAAGGAGCGAAGGCACTCGGCGTTGCCCGTCAGCCCGTCGGGACATTTCTTGCTACTTTTCATGCGGACATTATTCCATAAAGAAGGGTTTTAAGTTTTGGCCGCCATTTAAAAAGATGGCAACAAATCGAACCCGAAAGACCATTCAGCCCGTCTACAGGTTAAAGGAAATTTTTTTTCCGGGAAATTCCCCATTTTTTTGCCACTTGTACAAATGTTTCTTTCCTCAGTGCCATTGTTCCGGCGGCCTCCAACGTAAAAATTTATCGTTACCTGGGACACCTGGCATCCTTGGAAACTTATTGTTTCCTCAATTTTTTTGAGGTTTTCCCCCATATTTCTTAATTCTTTCTCCATTTTTGTAAGGAGCGAAGGCACTCGGCGTTGCCCGTCAGCCCGTCGGGACATTTCTTGCTACTTTTCATGCGGGAATTATTCCATAAAGAAGGGTTTTAAGTTTTTGGCCGCCATTTAAAAAGATGGCAACAAATCGAACCCGAAAGACCATTCAGCCCGTCTACAGGTTAAAGGAAATTTTTTTTCCGGGAAATTCCCCATTTTTTGCCACTTGTACAAATGTTTCTTTCCTCAGTGCCATTGTTCCGGCGGCCTCCAACGTAAAAATTTATCGTTACCTGGGACACCTGGCATCCTTGGAAACTTATTGTTTCCTCAATTTTTTTGAGGTTTTCCCCCATATTTCTTAATTCTTTCTCCATTTTTGTAAGGAGCGAAGGCACTCGGCGTTGCCCGTCAGCCCGTCGGGACATTTCTTGCTACTTTTCATGCGGACATTATTCCATAAAGAAGGGTTTTAAGTTTTTGGCCGCCATTTAAAAAGACGGCAACAAATCGAACCCGAAAGACCATTCAGCCCGTCTACAGGTTAAAGGAAATTCCCCATTTTTTTGCCACTTGTACAAATGTTTCTTTCCTCAGTGCCATTGTTCCGGCGGCCTCCAACGTAAAAATTTATCGTTACCTGGGACACCTGGCATCCTTGGAAACTTATTGTTTCCTCAATTTTTTTGAGGTTTTCCCCCATATTTCTTAATTCTTTCTCCATTTTTGTAAGCCTAAATCAATAAAGGAAAATTATTTTTTTTTAAATTTAAAGTCATTACTTTCCAAGTATTTTGGAAAAGGTGACAATAAACAAGCTAATTAGCAATTTGAAGTAAAACATACAATTTTGGAAAAGGGGAAATTTATTCAGTTGACTTAACTTGATAATAACAAAAACAGCGCCCATTTAGCCGCTCCGCTCATATAAAAACTTGAAGTCTTACCTTTACTGGAAAATTTTGATGACTTTCACTTTGCTCGAAAATTTTTAAAATGAAGTTAGCCTAGCATTTTGAATCGCGCGTGATTTGAAATATTTTAAAATCACGCGCTCCTATAATCACGTGACAAAATGTAAAGGCAACTAGATATTTTGTTGATCATATATCATAACTAGCTGTTACCCTCGCGTCGCTCGCATGTAATAAGAACTTCCATCAAAATGATAAAGAATGGGTAGATTTTACTGATGACTGATATTTTTGTAGCACCCTAGGAGCGAAGGCACTCGGCGTTGCCCGTCAGGACATTTCTTGCTACTTTTCATGCGGACATTATTCCATAAAGAAGGGTTTTAAGTTTTTGGCCGCCATTTAAAAAGATGGCAATAAATCGAACCCGAAAGACCATTCAGCCCGTCTACAGATTAAAGGAAACCAGTGTACTAAACATTTGTGAAATCGGTTGAAACGCGCGGACTTTGTTGCATAGAGAGGATTTTTTTACATTTCTGGGTGCCATTTTTTAAGATAGCGGCGGATTGGTAAAATCTTTCTTTGTACGCGCCTACTACTTGAGTAACATTCCTGCAAATTTCAGCCTTCTAGGGCAAGCGGTTTGGGCTGGGCGTTGATTATCAGTCAGTCAGGACTTTGATTGATGATGGGTTTTGTAAAATCTGTTGCCACGACGGTTGAAATGACTCGAAGAAAACCTTTAATCCAGGATTTCTTTCATTAGTTTTTCTTCAAAAAGGGCTATTACTTACGTTCGGAAAAAATATGGAAAGGATATCCCATAAAACTTTGAAATATTGCGTGATTGCTTGACTTAATCTATTTCCTGGCATTGTTATGAATGCGTGCCACACTTTGTGCGTCAAAAGTATTGAAATAACAATGGCAAAAAGGCAAATGCACGCGGCAGACTAGAAATAGTATCGATTAGAACTACGGAGTTACGCGTAAGTGGTGTTTGCAAGATGTACCGTTAAATCCATTGACAAAAACGAGAGAGATGTTGATACTGACAGTTTCGGAGCCGCTGACAATATGATTGTCTCGGTGGCGTCAAATAAACCACCGGCAACAAATTCTTTCATATTGTCGGACTCGGTAATTTCCACTGGAAACATGATCGAGTCCAAACTCTGAAAACGCATCCGAAAAACAAACACTACTAAATAAGGCGTGGTACGGCTATTAGGCTATTTAAGATAAAAGGTTTAATGCGGGTAATACTGATTTAATTTGTTTACTACTGTTAGTTAAAGGGAATGAGAAGCTTCGTTTGAAAAACCTCCGATTTATATAACAAAAGATAGAATTAATTTCTGTGAATTCAAAAATATCAAGCTTTTAATTCTCCGATTTCTAGTTATTTGGCAATATCAGAAGTATATAATACTTCTCTTCGAGAGAAGTGTACCACAAAGCGGGGTAAGTGTAACGTCACTCTTACCAACATCGGATCATTTGGAGCAAGGTTACTAAACCGAATCACATACACGATAAATAGTTCCCTCATCATTACTCTATTAGCGTTTAAATATTTGGCAATACGCGCTTGTGCATTTTTGTCCCACGTCAAGACGAGGCTTGTGGGATGATTGCTGGGGATTTAGTGCCAAACAACTATAGAATTCACCATACGGTGCGATGCCCATCTGGAGTTTGATGAGCGGGAAAGCAAACTAAAAGGGTGAGCCTGGGAAGATTGACGTTACATAACTAAAGCATTAAGAGGATACAGAGTGTCATCCTTCTTCTATTATCCCCTTCTGGCAATATGCATTTGAAAATGCTTCATTTGAAATCCACTTTTTATGAAAGGCTAAAACGTTTCCCTATAGGTTGATGTCACAGATATATTTTTCACGTGAGATGGTGCCACTCTCTCCGCTATCAGACCCAGAGTTTAGACTGGCCAGAAGCTCGAGACGCGTATAGGATTCCCGCGCTTTTTCCTCACGCCATAGTGATGTCATCAAAACGGACGAACAAGCTCGACAAGACAAAATTATTTATATATATCGAAAGTGAGTTTCCGTGATATTTCAATGGATTTTAAACTTTGGTTCAATTTTATTAAAAACTTGATATATTGAAAGTAAACATAATACCACTATCGTGGTAAAATACGATATGAAATTGTAAATTCGCTTTCCCTTTGATAGGTACATGAAGCTGCATTTAAATAATTTTTATCGTTTAATTCCACAGTGTTGAAAAATACGTTAGATCTAGTCAAGCTTAATCCATGCTGTTATTAACGTTTCAAAAAGTATCTTACTAAATTTAACACATCACCCTTGATTACTTTCGTTAAGTCTAAGTAGTCTATCAATGTAAGACGAGGGCTAAAAATATTTTCATACTTTAACATTTGACTACCCTAAATCATCAGCAACCAAAATGTACGTTATATTATGAATTCTTTGGGCATACTCTATACCGAATGAAATCCTCTTCATTACTAGCGGCAAGTCATCTGTTTCCTATTGATGAGAACTTTAATGGAAAAAGAAAACTAAATTCAATTAAGGAATATATATCTGTAGGAAGAGACGTCTCGTGTTCAAAACCGAGAACTACCTCTAAAGCATATACTCCACATCACCAACCAAGGCTAAACGATCCAATTAGTTATTTTCTCTTAAACCGTGTTCAAGATTATAGGGTAAAGCAGTTGGCAGCGACACAAAACGCTTCCTAACTTAAGTGTGATCAAAACTCACAATCGAGAAAATAATTACAAACACGAATTTTTGAAGCTACTTTGAAAACCAACTTGAAGCGGGTGTGTTAGGGGTATTTACACTTGGGGATGAGACTATTCGTTATGGTATTTAAACCTGGAATGAGCCTAATCTGAATAACATTTTAAAGGAACTGTGAAGAAGGTATCGGCAGGCGGGTAAAAATTATTTGAAATACGCTACAGGCACCACGTGACAACAAGATGCAAAGACTAGGTATGGATTGGGACTGAACACTTAGTCCTTGTTTTTCGCTAGATTCCAGCGCCAATTCCCGGAAGCGGTAGTTTTCGAAATAAAAAGGAACTAAGCTTCTTTGAACCACGACTCTCCTCGGTCACGTGCCTCTGACGTATTTCAAATAATTTTTTACCACCCACCGATGCCTTCCTTACAGTCCCTTTAAGCTGTAATGAGATGTTTTAAGGATACTAACGCCTGGGGTAATGAGAAAAGTCTTGTTAGCAATATTTCCATCTGATATAGAGGATTATACCGACAGCCTTAGTTGATATCACTAATTAAAGCGTCTTTAATTGTTAACTGAGGCTGTTGAAATCGCTTCAAACTGATAACTAAGAGGGTTTTTACATAGCGATTTGCTGCCTTCAGTGAGCGGACCAATGATCGTTAAGAGATCGTGGCGGGTGTTTGATAGGTTGGCCTATTCACGATTCTATTCCATCAAATATATTTTCCTTGGAATAAAATTTATCTTAGACAAAACGAAATTACCGTGGTGATTCCGTAATGGAAATGGCTGTTCTTTAATAACTGGGGCAACTAGAAAATTATGAAGCCAATATACTAACGTAGATAATAGTATGGACTGTGTTCAGATCATTGCAACATTGTACTAACAATAGTATTTGGACATAACGTTGACAAAGTTAATTTTGTTTGTTTTTCATCGAATAAAATGAAAATGTGGGGAATATTTTTTGATAATTCGAGGCAAAGTGTAGTTCTGTAGCTAGTAAAGACAATTTTAACTCAATATTACCATAATTTTGGTTAATTATTGCATTTCAAAATGAATTTGATCCTAACTTAGCTCGACCAAAATGGATATTAATACTAAGCAAAATCATCTCCACGGCACCGAGCTCAGTATCCGAAGCTTGGAGCAGGTAAATCCTGCTGCCTCGAAATCGAGGCTTTAACGGTCTGGAGTGGACACACTTAGATTATGCCTACATTTAAGATTAACGGATTAGTCAGATTTCATTACATGGCCTCTTTTAAAGGGTTGTTAGGGTCATACACATTTTGAACACATTAAAGAAAGTGAAAAAACACGACATCTCCACATCGTAAAGCTTCACGGCGCCACAAATACTCGCATAGGTGCCTGTCCAAGTCCTTGGTTTGAACACCTCCTCGACAAATACTTCTTTTCAATATAAAGTAATAGACAATAATGTAGTACTATCGCGGCAATTATCCGGACATAATTCGATGCGGAACCTCCCTCCACGGCGTTCGCTTCCAGTCTATCATCCCATCCATTGTCCGGCAACTTTACGGCCTCGATGGTACTTCATTTTGCCAATTTTGATTTCGTCTATCTCTACCACCTAACCCACACCCCCAATTTGGTATTCCTCCACCATAATTTTATCTATTGTCCTAATAGTTAGCTGCCACCTTTTCCAAAATATTCTCCTAATAGTTAGCTGCCACCTTTTCCAAAATATTCTCCTAATAGTTAGCTGCCACCTTTTCCAAAATATTCTCCTAATAGTTAGCTGCCACCTTTCCAAAATATTCTCCTATTAATTAGTTCCCACCTTTTCCAAAATATTCTCCAAATAGTTAGCTGCCACCTTTTCCTAAACATTCTCCTACTAATTAGCTGCTACCTTTTCCAAAATATTCTCCTAATAGTTAGCTGCCACCTTTTCCAAAACAATGGTTCCAATAATTCGTTGCCACCTTTTCCAAAACAATGGTTCCAATAATTCGCTGCCACCTTTTTCCAAAATAATGGTTCCAATAGTTCGTTGCCACCTTTTCCAAAATATTCTGCTATTAAATAGCTGCCACCTTTTCCAAAACCATGGTTCCAATAATTCGTTGCCACCTTTTGCAAATTATTCTGCCATTAATTAGCTGCCACCTTTTCCTAAACAATGGTTCCAATAATTCGTTGCCACCTTTTCCAAAATATTCTGCTATTAATTAGCTGCCAACTTTTCTAAAATATTCTCCTATTAATTAGCTGCCACCTTTTCCAAAATATTCTCCTATTAATTAGCTGCCACCTTTTCCTAAACATTCTTAAATGTGTTAAAAATGTGTATGACCCTAATAACCCTGAAATAAAAGAGGCCATGTAATGAAATCTGACTATACCATTAATCTTAAATGTAGGCATAATTTAAGTGTGTAATTAACTTTCGGTCCACTCCAGACCGTTAAAGCCTCGATTTCGAGGCAACAGGATTTACCTGCTCCAAGCTTAGGATACTGAGCTCGGTGCCGTGGAGATGATTTGGCTTAGTATATATATCCATTTTGGTCTAGCTAAGTTAGGATCAAAACACATTTTGAAATGCAAAAATTAACCAAAATTATCGTAATATTGAGTTTAAATTGTCTTTACTGGCTACAGAATTACACTCTGCCTCGAATTATAAAAAAAATGTTCCCCACATTTTCATTTTATTTGATGGAAAACAGACAAAATTAACTTTGTCGAAATACTATTGTTAGTACAATGTTGCATAGATCTGAACACAGTCCATACTATTATCTACGTAACCATTTTAGCTGCATAATTTTCTAGTTGCCCCAGTTACTAAAGAAACCCCAAATACGTTTTCCTTATTTTCCTGACGTGCGCTTATAGTGATCAAGTAAAATTTACACTAATTACAGTTTACTCATCTGTACTTGAAAAATCTCTCCGGAAACAGTTTTTCATATTTAGCAGTAGAGGCGGACATTTCTAGAAATTCTGCTACAGTTAAAATTAGGTCGAAACTTATGGTTAACGAGCTAGAGAAGTACTTAACTAACAGATTGAAGTTTTCCGGTATTTTTACTAAAACTCTGTGACTGAATTTAGGTAAAACAATGTTTTATATATTTATCTTTCACTGAAACCGCGCTATGTTTGGCCATTATGTGTACATAGTCTAGCTTATTTTTTTGCGATACCGTATCTAGTTTCATAAAATCCATTATGGTGACCACTTTACCGAGTTGCATTTTGAGGTTTATTTACTTTGGACTCTTTAAATATGGAGAATCGATAACTATGCTGTTCACTTAGAAGATTTCATGCAGAACAAGATGGTCTAGCCCATAATTAAGCCACATCGTTTACGTACTCTCGCTATCCCTACTACAATAAATATACTTCTAGTGAAATATCCCCTAATATACCGGACAGAGGGAATAATTTTTCAATGGCTGCTTGGTAAAGAGAATCAAATATCGCCAACGCCCGTAACTAAATTACTAACACTACTACTACTACCACTACTACTCAGGTAAAACTATTAATCCCATCGATACCTTGTAGCTAAGAAGAAACTAAAACGATTTCTAAAGCGCGCTCCTAGAATTTTTGCCCGCTCGGACTTTCTTTTAAAATTCTTCTCGATTTGAGGAGAAATACACGTAAATTCTAATAATAAACACCATTCTACATATAACGTCGGTATTTACTTGCTTTTGCTTCTTAAAAATCCCCCTCCATTTCTTTGAATTTTGAAATCGGGGGTCGGGATGATTGATGGCGTGAAACCTTTTATTGTCCACGGGTGACCGGAATTTTAAAGGGAGTATTAAACCTTCCATTTAAATTAAGGCAATACCATAGTCCTCTCTCTCGCTTTAAATATATCGAGCAAACGTAAAACACAATTCTCAAATACACGAACGAAATATATCACCTCACCCCAATTCTCTCCCATTCACTCTCCCTTCAATGACGACCGAAAAATATATACTGTCTAAGGCAGTTCTCTTTCACGACGCCCTCACCACCACCACCACCACCAACCGGCCAGGTCAAACTAAGACCCACATCGTAGATGTTCATCATACGATGTGGCTAAAAATGGTAATGAATTCTATTTGGAAAGAAAACGTAAAAATTGAAAGTCGGACGTGCAGGGGAGACTGTTTTGGCGCGAAACCTATTGTCAAAGTAGATTCCTGATAATTCAAAAGCCAGTTTTTATTTGAAAAAAAAAGACAAATGCACTTTTTATACTTTATTACTTAGCAACACATTTTGAAGATTTGCAATGAATATATTGATTTCTAAAGTGTATTTTTTTAGTTACAAATAGTTGAAAACAACCGAATAAAAACGATGTTTTAGAGGGAAAATGAAAAATTTTTGAATTTTGATACATAATCTCACACTCAATAATTTAATATTTTTGTTTCCTTTAAATTAATTTAACTACAATTTTAGATTTCAAGGGAATATATATAATAACTGTTAGCAGCTTCTTATTTATCTAGTAACTCGTGTGGTTCTCGCGATTCAGGAGTGCATACTAGCCATTCGTAAATTTGAGTAAATTGAAAAGCATGCAGATGTTCTGAATATTTTTTCACATCATACAATAAACAACATGTTCATATTTACAGAAAAATATATTTAATTTAAAACTTCATTTTCATTAAAACCATATCTAAAAAAAACATAAGAAAAATCCTGCAGTGAAACTCGTGTTTTCGTAACTGTAGTATTATATTGAATAATACTTTTCTGTCAATGATATTATAATAAATTTAAAATGTAATGAAAGCTTGTCTCCATGAACTAATCCCCCAGCTAACGGATTTTGCCTTTAAATTTGAACAAATTTTGTAAAAATCGGTTAACATTTGATCCAGATACAAATTTTTGAAGTAATATATCTATTCTGATATTCGAAATGCACCGGAAAAGTTTATTTTCCATCTGCTCCATAATTATTTAAAAGAGGTTGGCTCTCTCGCGAGTTAGGGCTTCAATTTAAAGTTTTAGGCTTAGCAACAACATTACGACTTAAATTAAGACAAGGGCTATGTATAATATTCACCTTCTACGTCACAGGGACCTGGCATCAACTTCAACTATATAAAGCGAAAATTTTGAAGATTTTGTTTTGAGGAGAGAAATTCCATTTTGTTATTTCTAACGTTAAGACGTCAAATGCGCTTTTTACGCAGAGTCAATATGTGTTTCGTTTGTTAATGCGCTGGTTCGGTCAGCTTTTAACACTGGATCATGTGGATAAATCTCCATGTTATTTGATGGATTCACAAATCTGACCCGGTGACCTAGACGAGATTTATAGGAGCGGCGGCCCCGTCGTCTTATTATTTTTGGTCTTTGGTAGATGAATCTTTCCTGAAAATATATGCCAACGTGAGAAATTATTAAATACCTAATGTTTTTATCCTCAACTAACCTTTTTCTTAGTGAGATTTTTCATCTGCGAACAAAAAAATATAACGATAACGCCTGAATTGATAAAGACGTAGAGCATGAACACCGCTTTTAAGTCAAATATTGTAAGGGTTTCTTGTTTCAAAACTTGTTCATTCGTCATATACCTTGAGCATCCTTTTCTCTGTTTTAATTTTAACACCTGGATGCGGTGGCCAGTTTCCCAAAAAGCACGAATTCTGAAAGTTCAGTATATTTTATTGTAAAAGGGCATCTCACAATGCAGCATCAATTTTAGCATAAGAGCAATATTTTGGTATCTACTAAGGGAAGACCAAATTTTAATGTTTGAAGAAACTACGCTATTACAACATCCATAAAATTGCAATGATATTTTTATGGCCTTGTACATGGGACTTACTGGTGGAGATATTTTATTGCAATATACCTAATTTTAAACTTTGAAATGTAATCGATGACAATTTTACCGCTAAACTGCATTTCTTTTCATTTTAGTCGGAGGCTCCGTTTTTGTTAAAGTTTTGCATTTATATAGTGTCATCGTGGGTTGAAAAGTCATAAATACGAAGCAATTAATATTTTATCGTAATTTATTCATTTTAATTTTCCCCTAACTTAAGAGAAAGGATGGTATATTTTTATTTTGCCTTTAGTAAGGCTTTTCATAGTTTTATAAACTAGAAAATGTGAAAATTAAGCTTAAAGCATAGCGCAGCTCCAGTGGATCACCTAAAAGTTAACTTTCCTTACGAACTCCAGTTATGGCTTGGCAAAGCTAGAGGCATTTGTGGGCAGGATTTATAGGTGCATGTATAAATCCCGCCCACTAGCCTTTGCCAAGCCAAACCCGGAGTTCAGGAGGAAAATCACTTAGTATGGGATCCACTGGAGCCATGCTATGCTTTAATAAATTACTATACGTACTTGAATACTAAAAATATTGTGAAAACGGAAAACAATTACCCTTAGCCAGCTTATTCACTTTGGTGATGCCGTCAAAACGGGTTGGAAAAGATATTTAACTTAGAACGTTACAAATATGAGTTGGCTGTTAATCTGTTTTAATTATTGAATATTGATGAAAATATATGACTGGAATCACTGGTAATTTTTTTTGCGTTAGGGGATAAATATTAGATTTAAGCATTACGGCAGTACCCTATACAGCAGTTTTCCAAAGCAGCAGTCTCTTTTTCTGAAACAGCAGCCGCTATTTCTCGAACAGCAGTTTTGAATTATACCGCTGTTGCTATGTAAAACGCTAATGGTTTTTAAATTTGTTTTAAGTTTAAGCCTGGAAAGAAATACAGTTTCGTAAATTTGGAATTATGTGAGGAATTTGAGCATATCATTCGATTATTTCAAAGCCGTGTTTGATAAGGCATAGAGATGCTATGATCACGTGACTAACAATTAGGTTGCCTCATGGTTGCCTATAGTACCATCTGTCCTTGAGGGACGAAAATAAATTTAGTTTTTTCTGATTGGACTAGTCTCGATAGAGTCTGACTCTTGGGGGTAAAACAGGTTCTGCGCATGGCAAAATGGAGCCAATCAGATTATCCTTTCTCGCCTCAGAAACCGAGAACGAGATCTGAGCAGGGCCGGAAATAAGAAAATTTTCTAATAGGACATATGTCCAGTGACCCCCCCCCTGTTTGACTGTAAAATTTATAGGACATTGTCTACTGGAGTGTGCAAAAATAGTGTCGCATCATCATAGTCAAGCTATCAAAACTTCGGACAATTTTTTTGGTCATAATGTCCAGTGACCCCCTTAGTTTTGAAAAAATTATGCGACATTTTAACATTTTTCTGGACAATGTCTAGAGTCCTGTGCTTATTTCCGGCCCTGGATTTGAGCCGTTATAAAAACTCAAAAGATTTGTTAGTTGGGTTTATTTTAAAGGATACTTGAAGCATTTGTACAGTGCCATATATTTCTGCGGTTCAAGAATTAGTTTAACACTAGAAGCTCAAGCTTTATCGGTATAATCTAGGATCAAACCTTCTATTTATTAGTTTTTTAATGATGGGCAATGCGTTTTTAGATAAAGGAATAGCAGCGTAACTTGTTTTGAAACTGTTTCTTCCGTAATAAAGTCTGGAATGCCTGGCATTTGCTTTATACCCAACGGTGCAAAAATATTCCAAATGATCATAGGTGGCCAAGTAAATGGCTTGAGGGGCTTTGTTAAACACATCATCCTCGCTGGTTTCCTTTTCAATGCCCAATGAAACGCGTCTCTTCTCGTATTCTTCTACGATATATTTTTCTTCGTCCTGAAAAATAAATAATTGTGGTAACAGCCTAAAAGCGAATTATGTTTTGAAAGACATTTTAACGATTAGTACTATCAGGAATACATAGATTTCTTCTACTTGGAATCTTTAGCAGGCCTTTCTGCTTCAATAGTATTGGTCCATTTGAGCGCCGCAGAGTCCTCGAGAATCACGCGGCGTTTTCCGCGGGAAAAATAAAATCACCTGATCGGCCGCCATTTGTGCAGAGAGGGATTTCTTTTTAACATGGCTAAATCGATCACTTCCGAGAGCGGGTGGGCCGTGGTTCTGGTAACTGATTATCGTCTGCTTCATAATTGAGAGAACTACAGGCCCTGTAGTTCTCTCAATAATGAAGCAGGGCAAAATTATAAAATAGCAGCGTCTATGTCCAAGCAATTAATAAACTGGTTTAGACCACAGAAAGTGTGCTATTTCCCAGACTGCCAATGATACCACCCAACCCCGCCCTGTTCTATAAGCAAAAGCTGGCATTCAGTGCCACCAACTCCAGTTGGAAGCTATAAATGCCAACGCCAAGAGAAACGTCAGGCCTCTCAATGGCAGAGCTTCCACCAAAGGTTCATGCAATTGCGACTTTTCTTATCATTTATTGTTAATCAATCTCCTTATATGCCCTAAATTTTCAAAAATTATTAAAGAGGCGTACGCTAGAATTCAAACGTTAACAATAGCTATGTTTAAAATGATTTTAGTAATGAATTTTCTTAAAACGGCTAAATTAATGACGATTAAAATAATTAATATCAATTATATTTATTTTATTATTTAAGAAAAACTCTTAATTGCGTCTCGACTAGGAGAAGTCTATTTTGATTTCCCAACTTCTTTTTTGTATGTTTGTTTAAATGTGTTCACCGTTTAATTGGTTTAACAAAATGGTTTGTATTAATCGAACTCTCGTTATTTCAAACTTTGCTCTCCCTAACCCTAATCGAGTTTACTAACTCAAAACTCAATGAATGAAAAATAAATGAAAACATAGTATGAATTAGAAAAGAAATATTTCGAAAACGCTAGTCATAGGCCCTGGATTTCCCCCATTCAAGAATCGTAAGGTAAGCACCATTTCATATTACAATGCGCGATAAAAACTATTACATACCTGAAAGTAAAAATGTAACAATTGCACATGAGTTGCAATTGGTATATTCGGATACTTGAATATGTCGTTTAATGTGTCAACATTACAATGAACGTTTATTGTCGCCTTTGTGGAAAGCGATGCTTTGTAAATTTCTATTAGAATGAAGAGTCCAAGAAATTGTAGGCCCGTTAATAAATTTAAAGACAGTTCATTTTGAAATGCTGTAAAAAATTGAATTGAATTTCCAGGTTTTTCAAAAGAAAATTAAAGTTTGAAATTGTTTCGAATTGCGATTCGAGGTAACGTGGAGGTTGATAAACAAACAACATTTCAAGATGCAAGTGGAAGTTTTTCTAGTGTTTACGCCTCGAACATGCGACTTTTTTCAATTGATTCCGTAAACTTTTGGGACGAATTTTAAGTTTTAAAAACCACAAAATATTAGGAATTATTAACAATCATCCGAAATTAAAAATAGATTTCAGATAAGATTTATACCAAAAAGTTTCGAAACATCATTAATTCGTAAATCGATAATAGTACCTTCATAAATACTCATCTCATTTCATACATAATTTCTTTACAATTTCGATAGTGAATGTATTCACTTAAAATTCTTGGGTACTTATGAATACATTCATGGTATTATTTAATGCACTGCTATTTTTGAACATAAATCAAAATAATAATAATAGTGTTCCCTTCAACACAAATTTTTTTATAATTTTTTAATAGCGGTGGCCATTTGACAATATGCCGAAGAAAAGAAGCGTGACTTTTAATATGTTTTTTAGTGAATCAAAGCAACTTATTCGTCACTTTTCCCAATTTAAAAAAATTATTATCGTTAAATTTTTATTTTCGACAAGCCGCGGCCATTTTCCGATAAGGCAGCGAAAGCAAGCGCCCTTGACAAGAGAACTTAGTTTTAATATTTTATTCAGTTGATTAAAAATTCACTTTTCATAATTTTCGAATGATTAATAAAATTTTAATTTTCGAACAATGGGGGCCATTTTCCAATATGGTGGCGAAATCAAGCGTCCTAGACTCGGGCACTTTTCGAATATTTTCAGTGGGTGCCAATTTTAATCTTATTTAGAGAGATGACCAAAAAATACCGTTCTTTAACTGAGCTAATACGGCTCATCTTGTAAATTCTTTTGCTTGTATATTTTTGGCAATTTTTGTAAAAGCTCATGTACTCATTTTGAATCTAGTTCACCTCTTTAAAGCACAGCCAAAGTCTTAGGACTTCACTTCGGTCACCTATACGCGCTTAAAACTAATCGTTCAAAAATCCCAACGGTTTTTCCAGTAGCCGCAGAGCTTGCTGGGAAAAGACAACCCGTATGACGAACCTGATTGGTTCCTTAAACTGCGTTCAGTCAACTGTAATCGATAAAACCGAAGTCTTATAGTATACGGCGTTGACATTTATGGTTAATATTCCTGAACGCAGGTTACAATATTCAGTGCTGAACATAACACAGCACTGTTTTTCGTCTTTGGTTGATGGTGGGTTTGTGGGAATTTGTGCAGACAACCTTTACTTCGATGGAATCGAGCTGGTAAATATTATGGTAAAACATCAAATTAATTATATTGTTGACGTGTCTTGACTTATATATCAATTTTCTTAATGTTGTGAACGAGAAAATATGGACGAAAAAATCCCCAGTGAGAGGTAAGGAAGAAAACCATTTCTTTGAGAAATATTATTTCGATTTAAAATATTGTTAGTTAAGCCAAGGCTTATGAAATAATATATTGTTTGTAATGTTTGTTTCTTATAGATCAGGGCCATTGTCGGACGTCACAAATGAATTGAAATTACCAAAAGGGAATTGGACGAAGCTATTAAAAGCCATTCCACTCAGCTTTAGTGATAAGATTATCCATGATCACCATAATGCGAGGAAAACTAGCAAACACAAAATTAAAGGGTATCGCATGTTTAAAGCGAAGCGAGTTACAAATGTGTTTATTTCACTTGAAAGCTCGAAAAACATTACACATGTGAAATCAAAAGTACATGCTTCGTTCAAAGCGCATAAAATATACAATGTACATGTTGCGTTAAATGCAAAGAGTGGAGATGTCAAGGCTGGATGTTGTGATTGTAAATCGGGAAGATGTGGTGTATGCTGCCATGTAGCTGCGACTTTGTGGTTTATCCTGGATTGTACTTTAGAACGCTTAACATTCGTACCAAATGACGTCTCCCCCACTGATGTTGCCCAGAAATGGGGTAAGTTAAACGTTAAAAAAACGTTGTCTACGACACGTTTCAGTATTTTACATTTCTTAAAACACAACCCTGGGGAGAAGAAAAGTACCAGGAGGGCATGAAAGATGTGCGTTTGTATATTATATATCAGTAACTCGGGGATCAAACGTGGCTGGCGATAAGGCGCAAATTAAACGTTTGGCGGAAGAATTTAAATCCATGAAAAAAAGGCCAATGTGGCAACAAATATTAATGGAGACTCCGTTGGATTTCAAACCAATAAAGAACACAAATAGCATCGAAGTTCCTCCTGAAAAGCAATCATCATGTGATTTTGGTAGAATTTCATTACCGGTCCAAATAATCCAAGCGAAGTTAGAAAATGAAGAAATAACATTTCCCGAATCATTAATGGTTTCTACGGATGACTGTCAATTAATTGAGGAAAAAACGAGAGATCAAGCTGCATCACAATTGTGGAAAGCTGAGAGACGCGAAAGGCTGACAGCGTCACATTTTGGACAAATCATCAAGAGGCGTGCTAAAGTAACTGACAAATTTCTCAATAGTTTGAGGGGTGGCGCTGATATAAGTCGCATGAAGTATGTCAAAGAAGGAATTGAAAATGAAGAGAAGGCAAAAACCAAATACTGCAACTACAAGAACCAAGAAGTGCAGGTTTTCAACGTAGGATTAGTTATCAATCCAGGTTTCCCAGTCTTAGGAGCCTCTCCTGACGGGTTGGTGTTTGATGAAAAGGAGAAAGAATTTGGCCTCTTGGAAATCAAAACCCTATCAAAAGCTAAAGAACTCGGGATGACTATTAGTGAAGTGATAACTAAAAAACTTAACTACTGTCTGAAAAAAGATACATTGGGGAAAATAATCTTGAATCCGACGCATAATTTTTATTATCAAGTGCAGGGTCAATTAGGGTTAACAGGACTATCCTGGTGCGACTTTGTTGTTGACAGTGGTGATGATATTTTTTGTCAAAGGATTACGTTTGATTCGGTTTTTTTCTTTGAAACGATGCTTCCGAAACTGGAAAGGTTTTACTTTCAACATTATTCGACATCTGAGTTACCTGATTCTCAATATAGTGTTTGTAGTTAAATTTATTAATTCAAACTACGCTAAGAATGCTGACTGTATCGAAATGTTAAGTTTAGTTTTCTTTATTTATTATATTTATGGCGCAATATGGTTTATTTTGCCAATATTTAAGAATTAAGATAACCAAGTGTACCTGATGTTTTGGTTTAGTTTTTTAGTTTGACTGTACCTGATTTTAGTTTTCGTTATTTATTATTTTTATAATTTCAAATCACGCGATGAAACTTTCATTTTATTTTACAACGTGTAGGAATAGGTTCCTATGACGATTGCAATTTGCAAACGTCTGTGATATTAATTATTATAGTGGTTTTGTAAAGAAATGTTGATAGCCAAAGTAGTGGGGCACGATGCAATAATGTCTTGTAGTCCTAGACTTGCTTTATAAAATTGAGTATCAATTGGGTAGCAATAACTAAGTATAAGAGTATAATTTTGAACATTTTCTGATCTCAAAAGCAAATTTAAGTCATGAAAACAAAAATCACATGTACGTTACTTTATTGTGAAAAAGCAATTAACAATTTGACACACAATTAAAAACTGTCATCAGTAACTGTTGTGTTTTGTTCGTTTCTGTTCAGAAGTGGTTCGTTTATAAAGTTTAGCAAATAACAACATACAACCCAGATTTTGTCCAAACTTGCAGCCATAGAATTTGGAAATGTATATTTCAGGATTCTAAAATTTTTCAGTTCTTTGATGACTCTCTCAATGTGTATTCTTACACTGGCAATGTCTCTTGTTCGTTGTTCTTCAATGGCGAACAGCTGTTTTTTGTCCCCTAAGAAAGGAGGCATATTTAATTCTACCCCTTTCGCAGCTAGAATGTCGTGGATCAAAAAACCTCTATCTGCCATAACAGAGTCTCCATTTTCTAATAGTTCGACGAGCCCACTATTTGTTGTCAATTCTGTGTCTGATTCTCTGCCCGGAGCCAAAGGGGCGACAAAAGAGACAAAACCATTAGGAGTTGCTCCAATCAGCCCTTTCGCGGTAGTATGTCTCTTATAATTAGAAAATGTATCACACTGGGTACCGTAATCTGAAGGCCTTTCGATAAAAAATTCTGTGCAATCAATTATAACGCGGGTAGTTGGGAACTTCTCTTTGAATTCTTGAGGCATGTACTTATTTACGATATCTTTCGATGGCCAAATTGGAATGATAGTTAGTTTTCGGTATAGTAGATCCAACCATGTTGTTATGTAATTGCTAACAGTCGTGTGTGAAATGTTAAAACGGTATGCTAAGTCTTGGTTTAATAGCCCAACTCTCAATTTACAGAGAGTTAGAAATAATTGTTCCCTAAATCTTAACGCCATTGACCTCCCACGAGATGATTATATATATAATTTGCCATTGTTGTAAAGAGAAATTGTTGATAATTCAGGCTCAATCTGATGATAGAGAACATTGAAATCTTCTACACATGAAAATCCGGTGTAAAATTTGAGGACATCTTTTTTAAGTGACACATTTTCCAGTGTGAATGTTTGTTTTTGGTTCTCTTCTTCTTTATTTTTGACAGCCTCTTGCAGACGAATGATCTTTCTCTTTAACTGATTATTCTCCGTCTCGAAAAATGTTACACTCTTTCGAAGTTGCTTCAACTCCTCTGTTAATGTTTTCTCATTCTTTCGCATTAAATCCATCTGATTTAGAAGTTGAACCTCTTTACTTTCAGGAATGCAGTATGTGTGTTCTAGAAACAATTACGTAAATATACATTTCCACTCTTATTAATATCCTTCGAAATATAACATACCCAAATGAACCAAATTGTTGGAAGCTGGGCATGCTGATACTGCAATTTTGCTTGGTGGATCAACCTCTACTGGCTCTATTCCGACGGTAACATCTGCTGCTATATTTAGTAACATTCCATGCGGATCCTCATCAAGCCTAACGATGTTTGAAATAAAAAGAGTTCTGGCGAGATGATGATCCATTATGATGACAGGAACTTTGTCGTCATAGCTTTTTTTCCCGTTAGCATTGAAATGCAAGCCGCATACCATACTCCTTGATTTCGGGTGAAATTGGATGTTTTGATTATCGTAACTCAGTTGTACTATTGCAATCCATTCATTGCGAAGGCAAACATCATTTGGAAACTTATAAAATCCAATCTTATTGCTTGTCAAATCACGATGCGTACGAGAGAAACTATTGCAGTTGTTGACGCAACATTTCGAACCACGTCTTAAGTTCCCCATTTACAAAATATCTCTAATATAATATACAATATTACGAGGGTAATCTCGGCATTAAGTAAAGATCGCTAAATCAACAAGCTTAAGCCTAATGTTTGGATTTTGGTCGAGCAGACGATATTATGATTTGGGAAATTGGGAGTGGGACTCGGGAGGTGAAAAATAACGTATTTCATTGGTCAAAGAACTGAACTGAACCGAATTGCCCTCCCTTTTCATCCCCCCTTTAGTGGCGGTTGCTCCTCTCAGCTTTTTTTTTGTTTTAGGGTCTATTCCAGCTATACGCTTTCACACCGAAGCTAAGTAAAAGACCCAACCAACAAATCTTTTGAATTGTTATAACGGCTCAGATTTCGATCTCGGGTTTTGAGGCGAGAAAGGGATAACCTGATTGGCTTGATTTTGCCATGCGCAGAACCCGTTTTACCCAAGAGTCAGACTCTAATCCAATCAGAAAAATAAGAGATTTATTTTCGTCGCTCAATGACAGATGGTGGTACTACAGTCAACTTTGTTAGTCACGTGATCCTATCCCTTAGATGGATACGAAACCAATCCAACTTGTTTATTTGTTGGTTGGGTCTATTCGACTACTAGTTTCTTGAAATGATATTTTCGAACGTAACTGAATTTCTTACCTTTATATAATAGTGGGAATGATTCACAGATAAATAGTTGGAGTCTACAGAGGCTTCTTTTTGGAATTATTAACTTAAGAAAGGTTTTAAAGCTAAGTAATGTGAAGTTACAAAGAACAATGAGCCAAACCTGCATTGAAAAAATACCGTTGAAATTTAACCAAAAGGAAACTTACTAAGTTTATTCAAAAACGGATTTATGTAAGAAGAACGTTGAATGTAGCAAAGTCCCTACCCATCCTCGACTACTTTGCATGTTTTGATGGTAGTGGCTTATATATGGGAAAGACATTACTCTATATTACACCAGAAGTAAATTTACTTCTGATTACACGAAAGCCTTTTTAATACAATTGTATAGAGAATCGCTGACGCTTAGGAATACACTATTCATCCACAGAAGGATTAAATGCGCCGCTAATGATAATTATTCGACACCTTTATCTATTGCTAATGCTACAGCCTTTCACCTCTCTCTCGTACCACTTTTGCGAGAACTTATAGGGAAATAAATAACCTTACAGTGTTTCCAACTTCTCATTCCGTTCAATTGTATTGTCTATCTTATCTTTGCCTTTTAACTCACACAAGGGGTGATCAAAGTTCAATGCGAAAATCGTTACCGTGATGGTGAAAACGTTGAAGAATGTATCGTACGACGAAAAGTTTTTCTCGCAGAATTTACTAAGTAGCTTAAATTCAATCAGATCGGTCTCGCTAGTGAATGTTGCGTTACTATCTTGACCCATTTGAAAAAGTTCATATGTGTAACCGTAGCCATATGAACGTACATCATATATCTGAAAATTAAACAAGATGGCCCGGCCATATAACGTTTTGCCTAGGCTAGCTAAATTTATTGTAAGGTGACCCCGGCCTATATACTTTACGGTTATTTTTTTTTATTTTAAATATCAAATATCAATCCAATTATGAATAAAAATAATCAAGCTTGATTTTGGGTTATAGATTAATGAAAAAAGTAAATAACCAACTTCTGTCCTATGAACTGGAACAATTTTGTAGATATTTTTGTTGCAAACCTAATATTTGTGTGATAATAGATGCGTTTCGGTCATAGACATTATAACACTATTAAGGCCTAGACAAACTATTGGGGAAAGCGGTCCTTTAACGTTTTGTGAGAGATTTTTCGCTCCTCCTCCTTAGCATGTGTGATAGGGTGAAGGACTGGTGGCGCCTCCCTATCGACGAGCGAAGGAGTTATTAAATAAAAAACTAAAGCGCCGGAAATCCAAGTTGCAATTTCTGGATTTTTGAAAACGTATTTTTAGTTTACCTTCGCCGCGTGTAGGGGTGCCACCAGTCTTTCACCCCATCACACATGCGAAGGGTTGAATGCCTTAAAACCGTCACAAAACTGACCCTCAACTGTTCCTCTTGTATCTCTATGGTTTCGGTACTAAAATTATTCATTGATTGCACGCTTATAGCAATATGCAACAACCGCTTAAAATTAGCCTCTAGTCATGTTGTCTTTAAACTTGACACCATAGAAATGAAGTAATTTGCATAAGCCCTACCGAACAACGCTAGACGTGACATGGAAACGGATGGTGGAGATAAATAACAGAGAAAATCGTACTGGAATAGAAGGCTGGACCGATAGATATTACCGCCAAAAGCAGCCTCATTCCTTTTTTGTTTATGACGGACTAAGTGCCAATTAATCAGAGAAGCCAGAACCGAAAAAACAAAAATCTGATAATACTTGTGCCCAAAAAGTTAATTTAATAACAATTTTATATGCATAAAAGCATTTATTTATTTTTGTATAAAAGAATTTTAGAATTAAAAAATGGGGTTGAAGGGACGCTCAGCCTGCCATCCAGGGTCCGACCAATACTTTTTCGAACCTCTAAAACGCGCGAAAGTAAAAACTTATTGAGAAAATAATTTTAGAGTTTAAAATGGGGTTGATGGGACAATCTGCCTGCCAGCTAGGGTCGGATCAATACTTTTCAGAACCTCTAAAGCGCGCGAAAGTAAAATCTTTTTTGTCATGCTTACACTCAGGAAGCATTTGATGCTTTGGTCCCATTGAACCGAATTCCCATTCGACAGAAGGGGGTTTTTTTGGGGTCCCATTCGACCGAACGTAGCCAAAGGTGCGATTTTATTATAGTCCCATTGGACCGAAATTCTATTGAACTGGAAGAAGACATACTGTGTGGTTTTGCATTAAATATATTTTTAATTTCACAACTTATTATTGTTAAAATAAATGTGAGATGAAAATGTATTACTGCACTTATTTTAACTACGTTTTAATTACGGCGAACCTCACCTACCCTAGCCTAACCTAACCTATCCAAACGTAACCCAACCTAACCTAAGCTAACCCAACCCAACCTTGTTTGGAGGTAAAAAGATTATTTACATGAGTATTAAAAGCCCGCCTCTTACCACGAACAATTTATTAGCAATAATAGAAATATTTTGGAAAAGATGTCAGATAATTAATTGGAGAATATTTTGGAAAAGGTGGCAGCTAATTAATAGGAGAATATTTTGGAAAAGGTGGCAGCTAATTAATAGGAAAATATTTTGGAAAAGGTGGCAGCTAATTAATAGGAGAATATTTTAGAAAAGGTGGTAGCTAATTAAAAGGAGAATATTTTGGAAAATGTGGCAGCTAATTAGTAGGAGAATGTTTTGGAAAAGGTTGCAGCTAATTAATAGGAGAATATTTTGGAAAAGGTGGCAGCTAATTAATAGGAGAATGTTTTGGAAAAGGTTGCAGCTAATTAATAGGAGAATATTTTGAAAAAGGTGGCAGCTAATTAATAGGAAAATCATTTGGAAATGGTGGCAGCTAATTAATAGGAGAATGTTTTGGAATAGGTGGTAGCTATTTAAAGGGAGAATATTTTGGAAAAGGTGGTAGCTAATTAAATGGAGCATATTTTGGAAAAGGTGTCAACGAATTATTGGAACCAAACCAAACCTAAACAAACCTAACCAAACCAAACATAACCAAACCAAACCTAACCAAACCTAACCAAACCAAACCTAACCTAACCTAACCTAACCTAATCTAATCTAACCTAACCTAACCTAACCTAACCCACCCGAAACCAATATATTAAAATTTTAATTTAAAATTTAAAGACATTGATGGAACCACCATTAAGACTGTACTTCATTTTAAGCACAATTTGTTTATTAATTCTATATATCTCTTGCCTTGAAAGGAATGAAAGTGAGCGTTTTAATTAGTATCACGAAACATTTACTTTTAATATTATTAACATACCTTTCGCAGATTCGAACCAACAACCTATCGCTTCGCAGTCCAACATCGTATCCACTACACCACCGAATCGCTGACGGCTACAGTGTTTCAAGTTATATTCATGTATTTTTTAGGGGCATATTCGGACGATTGGGATTTCGGTCCATCGGGAATATAGCCATTGGGCTGGAAATCTAAAATCATTGCGGGATATTCGGTCGAATGGGATTTCGGTCCATTGGGAATTCGGTTGAAAGGAACGATACCCATTTTGATTAGGCGCTGCTCTTGCGCGCGGGGGCATCTACAGCGCCCCCCTCCTGCCATTCATCCTTGTGCCCAATGGAACCTGCGAAACCCCCATCAAGGCATACGGGATCGGCCAGCGGGCCCGACAACGCCCCTTGAGCAGGTGACTGAAGCGGTACACCGTCAGCGGCGAGCCCAGCCAGGAAGTGGTCGGTGACAGGGCTCGGACTAAGGCAGCAGAAGGCTCGAGGGGCCGGGGGATCGCCCTACGAGCACAGCAGTGCCATACGGTCCAAAAATGTATCCGCGGCCCCAAGAGGGTTGCCAAGAGCTGGGAATGAGCCATAGCAACTCCCGGGCGGGGTCGAGGCGGCCGAGAAAAACGTTCGCGGAACGGGGCAGGGAAAGGTCCGAACCAAGGGCGAACCCAAGGAACCATCCTAACCGGCACACCGAACTCGGGCCCCCTCCGCCACGACAAGGCCTTTTGCTCTGCTCCACAAGGGGTGGCACCCCAAGGGAGCGGGAGGGGGTTTTCATGTTTACAGCAAAATAGAAGGGGGAAGGCAAACTATAACGGCTGGGTACCATGGCTCTCAAGCGCACCTACTTCGGCGCACAGCCGAGGAGTAAGACATCACTTGATCCTTTGGGAAGGAAATTCAAAAAGGGTAAACCCGAAAATACGGTTAGAGCTCAGACCACCTACCCATGGACAGGGATCCCCGTGTTAAACCGCGGCTTTCGAATTGAAACGCGTAGCACGCGCCCTCATTTGTCGGCGGACCGCAATATATCTCCACAAGTGACACGTGATCATTTAAAGAGACAAAATTCGTTTTTTGGCCAAGTCTTAATATTATATTCGTCTTATAAAGTAACCGAGAGTTATATTTACTAAAGTATTACTAATTTAACGTTTATAAATTTTTAATGAGATGAACTAAAAATTAACTAATGATAAAGGTTTACTCAATTTGTCACATTTATAAGATTTTTAACATCTATTGACGCCTATTAGGCCACTGTTCTCGAGGGAGTAAGAATTAATATTTTTCACGTGAGTCTGTTTGTGGAGATGAATTTCTTTCTTTTAGTCTTGTTATGAGACAGTCCGCCGGCTTCTCTATATTAAGCCTAGCATTTTCAGTTTTAGTCTGTTTATGAGACAGTCCGCTGGTTTTACTATGTTAAGTCTCGCATTTTCAATTTAGTCTGGTTATGAGACAGTCCTCCGGCTTCTCTATATTAAGCCTCGCATTTTCAGTTTTAGTCTGTTCATGAGACTCCGCTGGTTTTACTATATCAAGTCTCGCATTTTCGGTTTTAGTCTCGTTATGAGACAGTCCGCTGGCTTCTCTGTATTAAGTGTGGCGCGTTCAAGTTATACTCATGTTTTGAGACAGTGCGCCAGCTTTTCTATATTAAGTCTCGCTCATTCAAGTATTAGTCTTGTTATGAGACAGTCCGCCGGCTTCTCTAAGTCTCGCACGTTTAACTAAACAAGAGTATAACTTGAACGCGCCACACATAATACAAAGTAGCCGGCGAACTGTCACATAACCAGACTAAAACTGAAAGTTCGAGACTTGATATAGAGAAGCCGGCGGACTGTCTCATAACCAGACTGAAACTGAAAATGCGAGACTTAATATAGAGAAGCCGGCGGACTGTCTCATAACGAGACTAAAACCGAAAATGCGAGACTTGATATAGAGACGCCGGCGGACTGTCTCATTACCAGACTGAAACTGAAAATGCGAGACTTGACTTAATATAGAGACGCCGGCGGACTGTCTCATGACGATCGTCATGAGAAAGTCCGCCGGCTTCTCTACATTTCAGTATCTGATATACATTATTAGTATTGTTATTAGATGTTTTAGGTGCCATTCGTTTTTATTTTATTCCTTATTTCAGTCCCTGACTTCCTTTATTTTATCAAGAAGTTATATCAGTATCTCAGAGAGAAGATATAAGATGCCTTTGTATTCGCGCGCCATAGTCCCAGTCCCCCTTTCAAAATACAAGGGGGGACGTAAAAGGAGGCGCCGGGCTATTTCGCTCTCGTCAGTCGGAAATTTTCCTCACTCGCGTCGTCGCGCTGACGTGAGTTTTCAAGCACCAATGAGATGCTGTTTGTAATTTAGAGACGGGGATTGACTGCGGACCTACGTTAGGACTGGAGATAAAGCTGGAAATCTGGCGAATTTATATCTTCTCTCTTAGATACTGATATAACTTCTTGGTTTTATTTTGTAATGGGACATTCCTCTGGCTCTCCCATAATAAGTCTATGACTTCCTTATTTCAGAACTCTAATCAGACAGTCCAATAATTACAATATATTAAGCTTCGCGCGTAATAGATTTAGACTTGCAATGTAACAATCTGCTAGCTGCTCTATTTTTGAGTTTCCAACGTCGTCGAGCTTGTTGGAATTTACCTGAATTGTATCTATATCATGTCAACGTTTGACTTCTTCAATTTTTTCCGTTTTTCATTCTAAACTTCTCTTATTTTATTTAAATGATAAAAGTTTATTGAAATGTTTGGTTTCCTTTAATGCCAATGGATAGCGGCATGCTCGTCAAGTGATCACGACTCCCACACTCTTCGTGAACGGCCCAAAGTGTAGGATTTCGGTTGAAATAAAGGTTTAGAAAATCCAAATAATAACGAAACTTATTCTCCACTAAAGTTCCACGATTCTGCTGATGTAAATTTGAACTACAAGAAAAACTTTCTTTAAAAAGCCATTATATCTCAACAACTAACTGTAACGTGTTAATTTACCCAGATTTAAATATAAATTTATCTTTATAAGCATGATTTTACAATAATATCAAAGAAAATGTTACGAATTATGACTAATTTCATCTTTCCCTTATATTTAGATAGGCCTCAAATCGTTTGAAAATATAACTCTTTGCTACTCTATATTATCGGAGATTAAATAGCAATGAACACTTTCGTTAAGTGCAGTCATTTGAAGCTATTTACCACTTTTCGAAAGTCGCCAAAAGTGCGGGAGTTCGGTCGAATGGGGCCTCCGAATTAATTTTTCGACCGAATGGTTTGGAACCGTCCATTTCCCCAGCCTATATCGTGTCCATTTCCCCAGCCTATATCGTGTCCATTTCCCCAGCCTATATCGTGTCCATTTCCCCAGCCTATATCGTGTCCATTCGCCAGCCGATATCGTGTCCATTCGCCAGCCGATATCGTGTCCATTCGCCAGCCGATATCCTGTCCATTCGCCAGCCGATATCGTGTCCATCCCGCCAGCCAATATCGTGTCCATTCCTCAGCCGATATCGTGTCCTTTCCCCAGCCGATATCGTGTCCATTCCCCAGTCGATATCGTGTCCATTTCCCAGCCGATATCGTGTCCATTCGCCAGCCGATATCGTGTCCATTCTCCAGCCGATATCGTGCCCATTCGCCAGCCGATATCGTGTCCATCCCGCCAGCCGATATCGTGTCCATCCCGCCAGCCAATATCGTGTCCATTCCCCAGCCGATATCGCGTCCTTTCCCCAGCCGATATCGTGTCCATTCCCCATCCGATATCGTGTCCATTTCCCAGCCGATATCGTCTCCATTCTCCAGCCGATATCGTGTTCATTCGCCAGCCGATATCGTGTCCATTAGCCAGCCGTTATGTTGTCCATCCGCCAGCCGATATCCTGTCCATTCGCCAGCCGATATCGTGTCCATCCCGCCAGCCAATATCGTGTCCATTCCTCAGCCGATATCGTGTCCTTTCCCCAGCCGATATCGTGTCCATTCCCCAGCCGATATCGTGTCCATTTCCCAGCCGATATCGTGTCCATTCGCCAGCCGATATCGTGTCCATTCTCCAGCCGATATCGTGCCCATTCGCCAGCCGATATCGTGTCCATCCCGCCAGCCGATATCGTGTCCATCCCGCCAGCCAATATCGTGTCCATTCCCCAGCCGATATCGTGTCCTTTCCCCAGCCGATATCGTGTCCATTCCCCATCCGATATCGTGTCCATTTCCCAGCCGATATCGTCTCCATTCTCCAGCCGATATCGTGTTCATTCGCCAGCCGATATCGTGTCCATTAGCCAGCCGTTATGTTGTCCATCCGCAAGCCGATTTTGCGTCTATTCACCTTGCGATTTCGTAACCGTTTACCAGTTGATTTCGTGTCCATCCGCTCGCCGATTTTCTGACCGTTTTCTTGCAAATTTCGTGTCCTATATACTACCAATTTCGTTTCCACTAGACTACCAATTTTGAATCCATTCGCCAGCTGATTTTCAGACCGTTTGATTGCAAATTTCTTGTCCATTCGCTTACCGATTTTGTATCCATTAAGTGCATTTTGCAATCAACCGTAGTAAACCTTGGGATAGCAATACACTTATCTGGGCGGACATTTCGCATTGTTGGGTACGGTGTTAGGTCACAAATCAGGTTATCCAAAAAACCGTCCAGCTAGTTAAAATTCGTACTGTCCCCGCAGTTGATTTTTGTTGCAGGGGCCCCTTCGGGGGGGGGGGGAAGTACGAAACTGGTTAAAAAGCCTGTAACAACAAAGTTTCGCCGTAAAACTCAGCGGATTTATACACCGCTTAACTCCCAAAGAAATAGTTACCCCAATGTTTAGCGCCCACGCGCATTAATTTCCCATATTCCGGGTTAGCACTATTTTTATCTTGTGATTTTGGGAGCGAAAATGGCTTGCGAGTCGCGTATCACGTCTGTCGGCGCGGCGCGCGGGCAGCCGCGGTGTACATTAAGCCTTGGCTAAGAAGTTGGCTTTGCGATGGTTTCTAGTTTTCTACAAAACATTTAAACGATAGTCATTATTGTTTTCTTGTGATATGTGTGAGAATTCCGTGGTTAAATTAAAACGGTATGGACAAATTGATTCCCAGTATCTTTAATCTAAGAATTCCATCGTGTTTCTACGTCCACATACTCGCCATTTTTCTTTTAACGACGGAGATCCCTGCCAAATGCTGCCAAGTTTTTGAACGAAAACCAAGGAGTATAGATACTACTACAATCTACTGTAAAGTTGTATGTCCATCAACAGGCTAGTCCTTTATATGCGCAACGACAAAATCTTGTTGTTCGCGATTTTTACCATTAGCTCTATGGCAAGTTTCGTACTTCCCCCCGAAGGGGGGTTATTATGAACTCCTGGTATTAGCCTCCAAAGTCCAAAGTATAAACTCACTTTAAATTGGTTCTCTCAAAGCTATTTCAAGAAACCGTTTTCATTATTAATTTCTCGATGATCAGTTGTTTTTCTCTAGCCATGTTCACACTTATATAGAAGCCGGTTCAAAGCTATTCAAAATACTTTTAAAGTTAAGTGTGAACAAAACTGATGCTTGAGAACCTAATTTCGAACGCAGTTTCTTGAAGTTGCTTCGAAAACTAACTTTTATTTCGCTTGGTCTTAAACGATATTTTCACCAGCCTTAGCAGCAAGCAACAACGAAAGCACAAGAAGACAGCACTAACAGAAACTTAAAGTGTGAACTGTGAACCGAGCCTGTTGAAATTGCTTCGAAGAGGAGGACAAAACTAGTTGGGCAAACGAGTTGTCAACCGACTCTCATGCAAGTGTGAGCATAGCTTATTAAGGAAAGCTGTGACCAATAGAAAGCGACGAATGTGTGTCGTCATAGACGTGGTTTATTCAGCTTGGCAGAGGTTTTTTCGACGACGGGAAAGGGGCAAACAAATGGCTTATAACTCCGACAAGGTCGCGACATTCGCCAGCTCGGCGGGTAAGCCTGTTACGGTTTGCCAACAGTTTCGCTGATCTTTCAAGCTCCTCTGACGTCTACCACAGTTCAAATTCATAACTATGCACTCTCCTACCTCGATTTTTGGCTCGTCTACTTTTTAGCCACATCGTAGTATACGATGAGGCTCTTAGTTTGACCCGTGCCATCGTCGTCGTAGTAGAAGTAGTAGTAGTGGCCGGGTTTGTCGCTTCGTTATCGTTATTACCTCTCCGAGTGACGTATGTCACGTGAGAGGTATTACACCGGCCGTGTCTGTCTGTCTGTCTGTGTGTCTGTCAGACCCCACGTGACCGCGTTCGCAGTTTACAAATCGGAGCCAACAAATACCGATTTCCGGAACGCGTTCGCGGAAATTTGGTCATTCATCTACCAACACCAGTCTTTACTAACTGGCTTCTAAGGACCACAATCGTTGCTAGTCTTTGTCCATCCCACATGGACACTAGTCTGTCTGTCTGTCAGACCCCACGTGACCGCGTTCGCAGTTTACAAATCGGAGCCAACAAATACCGATTTCCGGAACGCGTTCGCGGAAATTTGGTCATTCATCTACCAACACCAGTCTTTACTAACTGGCTTCTAAGGACCACAATCTGCTAGTCTTTGTCCATCCCACATGGACACTAGTCTGTACGTGCTTGCTTCCAAGCACCACCAACTTCTGTTCTTCGTCAATTTCACCTTGACTCCAGCTTCTATGCACCACCATCTTCTGTTCTTCGTCAATTCCACATTGACACCAGCTTCTATACACTACCATCTTCTGTTCTTCGTCAATTCCACATTGACACCAGCTTCTATACACTACCATCTTCTGTTCTTCGTCAATTCCACATTGACACCAGCTTCTATGCACCACCATCTTCTGTTCTTCGTCAATTCCACATTGACACCAGCTTCTATGCACCACCATCTTCTGTTCTTCGTCAATTCCACATTGACACCATCTTCAATGCACCACCATCTTCAGGTCTTTTATCCATTCCACATGGACGCCAGTCAGTACATTCTGGCTTCTTTTCCTCCGTCATCGTTTGGTTTCAAGATATACGCGGCGATCGGCTAGGGTTACGAGAAACGTCTAGCCTCCCAATGGCAGGGCTTCCACCATCGGTTCACGCAAATGCGTTTTTATCTATTATTTGGTTTTAAGATATACGCGGCGATCGGCTAGGGTTACGAGAAACGTCTAGCCTCCCAATGGCAGGGCTTCCACCAAAGGTTCACGCGAATGCGTTTTTATCTATTATTATAATGGAAACGAAACGTATATATACCCCAAAATTTGAAAAAAGCGGGCAAGAGGGGTACCCTTCACTTTAAACGTCAATATTAGCAAAGTTTCGAAAGATAATAGGAACAACTTTATTTTAAACGATTTAACTATTTTTAAAGTTATTTACTGGCGATTAAAATAATTAAAAATAATTATATTTATTTAAATATTAAAGATAAACCCAAGTACCGAAGTCGTTAAATCATTGCCTCCTATATCTATCAAGGCCCGTGCATTGCGTTATATTTCGTACATTGTCTCTTATATCTTTTTAGGCCCGTGCATTGCGTTATATTTCCTACATTGCCTCCTGTATCTATCAAGGCCCACGCATTGTGATATATTTCCTTCATTGCCTCCAATATCTATCGAGGCCCGTGCATTGCGATATATTTTTGAGAACAACAACCAAAATGGGAAGCTCCTCTCAGAACCATAATAATTTGTTTTCTCAGTTATATGAAATGAAAATATGGATAATATTTTCGGCAATTCGATTTGAATGGCTCTTTCTGATGTATCATTCTCTCAGCACTGTTCATAATGGACAGGAACGTAGAGATTCGAGACACTAGGAATTACGATAGTGTTTCAAATCCTCTGTATTGAGGGCTTAAAGGCTTGGAGTGAGTCGAAAGATAAATACACATCCTATTTTTTAGTTGTACCATGCGTACCACAATGTTGCCAGGCGTTTATTGAAGGATGCTTGGGTACTTGGTACAGACTGTTACGTCTACCAAGTTTCCTAGCATCCAAGAATAAATAGGATTCATAGAAGCCAGTGTTATGGGCATGTCATGGGTCAAGTCGTTAAATATATCGACGCACTTAAATAGCTGATGGCATTATTTTATCCACTTTCCCATTGCCTTTCGAGTGGAAGTTCAACTTTGGCACGGACGACAGATGGCGCTCTTAAATTTCTACCGCCAAAAATCGTTGTTGTCTGCTCGTTTTCCCCTTCCGCGTTTTTTCGTTATAAACTTATGATTTTACGAACTGTTAAGATAAAATTTCATATTTCCTAAGACAGATAAGCTTCTACTCCTTTCATCTTACTCCCAGTTAGATTACAAGCTGGTGTTAAAAAAAATTCAACGGCGAAAAAAGTATTTGACAATCTTATCTTAGAATATTTTTTAAATATAAAAAAAAATGTTTACATTATACGCCCCCTATTTGTGAAAGACCTTATTTTCGCACTTTTATCATTCTTTATTTGAATTTGAAAGGTAGTGCTTCATAATTCAATCTTCTGTAATAACTTTCTTCGGAAAATTATATTTCAAACGTTACAGAGTCTTGCAAGGGGATTGCTTTTGCGGATTTTTGTGAGTATTTAACTGAATAATAAAATGGAGGAGGATAATAATTTAAGTAAAGAGGAAATCAGGAAACGTAAAGCAAGGGAAAGAATGAGGGCAAAAATGTTAGATCCTGAATTTAGGAAACGAGAAAATGAAAGGAGAAGAGTGTTAGCAGCTGAAAAAAAGGCTGTTTCGGGAACAGGTTCTAGCACACCCAATGTTGGTCCTACCGCGAGGCCAGTTGGCCATGATTCTGCGAAAGATGACGCATTAAATAAAAGCTCTATTGAAAGTACCGTAAGCGTAGGCACATCTATTAATGAGGAACCCAATAATGTACAAAATGATAATGCTAATATTAGTGAAATAATCGAAGGCGATGAACAAGTACGAGCCTAGCTTATGTGTGATTGGGTTGTGGCTTCCATGTTTTGGGGACATTTGCTTTTTGTGTGGCGAGGTATGATTCAGCTTTGATATGGACAAATGTTACAAATCATACTGGTAGACTAAGAATACGGTTGAGGTATAGCGAGAGAGTAGAGTTTCCACAGCAATTGAGAGATATTGAAAAGGCTTGAACAATTGACTATTTTAAAATTGAATTCCTGCACTTGCAAAGAATTAAAAAAAGCGATAGATGCATATATTTAGGTTGTTTAAGGGGTAGTGATAGTCATCTCCACTCGGAGAGGTAATATTTTGGCTTTCCCAACTTGTTTTTTATCTTAATAGGAACTTTACATAACAACAACCCACCCACAGGGGTTACTGAGCTCGGTTAGAGATTTAATATTAATTAAAAATTTTTTCGGATCGCAGCCAGGAATCAAACCCGCGTCGCTCACCCACGATCACCCAGTAGACAGACCTTCTACCACTGAGCCATAGAAACTTGGTAGAATTCCCGAGTTTTTATTATTAAGCTCTATCTCTAAAATGTCGGGGTGATGTGGGGTGGGGTCCATCTTAATCTCTGGGGTCGGATACTTTGGAATTTTTATCTGTGGGATCGGATACTTATGAATTTGTATGTTTGGGGTTTTTATATTTATTTTCTATTTATTTATGTGCTAATTAAATAGATAACGATTTTCCCCGTTTCCTACCGCGCTCCTCGTGTGTTTCGTTCTCGTTTGGTAGCTATCGCCATCTATGCCATGTTTGACTGGGACGTTTTGGCGGTTAATTCGAATGTGGGTTTAGATAGAGCTAACAGAGCTAAATGAGCGTTATGCGTTTGATTAGTTTAGCATTGCTAAAGGTAATTCGAGGGGATAATCACTAAAATGGGTAATCACTATAATTAAACTTTCTCTTTCATAAGTATCTGGGCATAAGTCCTTGTAAGAAATTTATAAGAAGCGATAAGTGTGCATCGGCATAAGTCTATCGCGGGGATTATCACTAAAACTATCTGTACTTCGATTCGCCGGAATATTAGAATTACAGCATAAGTAAATTTATATGGGACTATAATTTTATCACTGTTTAGAGTAGGGCATCGTTAACCTATTAACTCTGATTCTATGCACGGTAAATCATTTAAGCATTGTAAAAGCTAGCGCTATTCACTTATTAGGTTAAGGTATAGAGGGGCTATCCACTCATTAGGGTAGGGTATAGAGGGGCTATTCACTCGTACGATGTGGCTACTATTACGAGCCCTTGGGCCGTCTTGTTAAAATCACAGACCGATGCGGACAATGCCGATTCAAACATCGTCTCAAATCTTACACTATGCAAAAGTGATTTATGTGCTAATTAAATAGATAACGATGTGGCTACTATTAAGGCTCAGCCCTTGGGCCTTCTTGTTCTATCATAGTTTGAAAGCGACCATGCTCTTATAAAGACATTTATGGTTAGAAAATTACTGAGCGAAAACCTCGCCTACAGTCGTTGAGAGGTTTTTATCACCTCTCGCGGTAGTGTCTCATTTCATTTAATACCATAATGGTGTGAGACTGATTATAGGCAGCAGGGAGACAAATTAGTCCTCTATAGTTCCCCTTTAGGCATATGTATTATTGGTAGATTAGCAATTTACGAATGTACATGATGCCTTTCGCGACTCGCGTGTCAAGCAGTTACTTAAATCAAAGAGATGATACCAAGAAGAACAGAAACTTTAGTCTTTCACAAGGCTTTTTAAAAGCCCGGCCACGGTTTTGGAGTATCTGGATCCGGTTTTTGTTGATTGGCTAAGCAGTGACGCCTTTTATTTGTTAAATTATGTCGACTGCTTATTATTGGTGGTTGTAAAGGGTTTATCTCTGGGTTGACCGTTGACGTATAAAGGTAATTTTTAAGCACGGTCACGTGAACAACCGGAAATAGTTTCTCCAAATTCAGAGCCGATCCTTATTTCCAAAGTTTCGGCTCTTCTTGGTATATTCTCTTTGCTTAAATTCATCAATACAGGAGCGAGTACGTTTTATGTCAACTAGAACACACATATATCCGCAGGTATAGCATAAGGTTTGTTGTCCGATGAGAGTTACACATTACTAAACGATTGATGGGCTTTTCTCGGAATAAACATAGGTCATACCATACCAGAAGTAAGATGAGACTAGAAGTAAAGAGCTGTGGCATTGGTAGTAGATCCTGGCACTAGTGAACAAATTTGAGGATTTTATGCTGCTTCCATCGCGCCTACACTAGAGAGAAGAAATTGGTCGAGTTCCAAAAAATGTCCTACCCCCTTCCCCTCAACCTAAAGCCGCGGAACACGGACGCGGATGCTTGAATCTAGCTCGGCCGTCTACCGCCACGAGCGTCTCACGTTTTGGAGGGAAAATTCAGAAACCGCTACCAGAGGGCCAACCGTTCTTGTGTTATCAAGAATATTCACTTTCGCCAAGTGAAGAATTTGGTTTGCTCAGTACTTCTAGTCTCATCTTACTTCTGGTCATACCAAATTCCGATTTTCGAAACAACCTGTTAAAGTTTAAGCTTAGATCTTACGAAAATAATTTCTAACAAGCATGAAATCCGTTTTTACCTCTCCGAGTGACGTATGTCACGGAGAGGTTCTAATTTCGACGTGTCTGTGTGTCTGTCTGTCTGTGTGTCTGTCTGTGTGTCTGTCTGTCCGTTGTTACACCCACGTGACCGCGTTCGCAGTTTGCAAATCGGAGCAAACGTGTATTCAATTTCCAGACTGCATTTACAGTCCCGGAAATTGTATTCCACTTACAGGCTATTACTCCATTGCCTGTCTAACAACTCTGTTCATTTGTCCACCCCACATGGACACCAATCTGAACTTACTAACTTCTAAACACCACCATCTTCTAGTCTTTCGCCCATTCCACATCGACACCAGTTTGTACTTACTGGCTTCTAAACACCACCACCTTCTCGTCTTTGTCCATTCCACATGGACACCAGTCTGTACACCTGGCTTCTAACACCACCATCTTCTGGTCTTTGTTTTTGTCCATCCCACATGGACACCAGTCTGTACACCTAGCTTCTAACACCACCATCTTCTGGTCTTTGTTTTTGTCCATCCCACATGGACACCAGTCTGTACACCTGGCTTCTAACACCACTATCTTCTGGTCTTTGTTTTTGTCCACCCCACATGGACACCAGTCTGTACACCTGGCTTCTAACACCACCATCTTCTGGTCTTTGTTTTTGTCCATCCCACATGGACACCAGTCTGTACACCTGGCTTCTAACACCACCATCTTCTGGTCTTTGTTTTTGTCCATCCCACATGGACACCAGTCTGTACACCTGGCTTCTAACACCACCATCTTCTGGTCTTTGTTTTTGTCCATCCCACATGGACACCAGTCTGTACACCTGGCTTCTAACACCACCATCTTGTGGTCTTTGCTTTTGTCCATCCCACATGGACACCAGTCTGTACACCTGGCTTCTAACACCACCATCTTCTGGTCTTTGCTTTTGTCCATCCCACATGGACACCAGTCTGTACACCTGGCTTCTAACACCACCATCTTCTGGTCTTTGTTTTTGTCCATCCCACATGGACACCAGTCTGTACACCTGGCTTCTAACACCACCATCTTCTGGTCTTTGTTTTTGTCCATCCCACATGGACACCAGTCTGTACACCTGGCTTCTAACACCACCATCATCCTTAAGGTTAAGACATACGCGGCGATCGGCTAGGGTTACGAGAAACGTCTAGCCTTCCATTGACGGGGTCTTCCGCCAAGGTTCACGCAATTGCGATGTTCTTATCCATAGCTGCGATTCGAAACCCTTATATACTACCTATTTTAGTAAGGCGAAGCAGCAGTCATATCCTTCAATTCAAACGTCAATATTAGTCAAGTCTCTCAAGGTTGTTTAATTTTTCTTTTTTAAAACGATGTAACGCACAATAAGGCGAACAACTAACGAAAAAAATTTAATATTAATTATATTTATTTTAATATTTAAGATAATCTCTTTTCTCAATTCAAAATTAATACGGAAAGAGTTAAAAAGCAGTCTATTTTTTTGTCTGTGTGTGTCTGTCCGTTGTCACACTAGTGCGCCGAGTTAGCAGTTCGCTTTGTTTTGATGTGTTAAAAAATCATACAGAACCTTAATATTCACTTTTTCCATAATATAAAGTGAATATGTGGAAATCGTTTTCGTAGTTACGATGCATTTAGTACTTTTGTAGCTTTAAAGCTCTGTTTCATTTTGATATTCCAAGGATGTTTTTTAATATTATTATTTGAAATGGCTGTTTATATATTACTTAAGCTATACTACATCTGTATATAGAATAATCCTTGGTTTAGTGATTTCATGAAGAAAATTAAGACTGAGACTCCGGCGGGTATATTAAGTATTATCCGCAATACGCTTAGTGAAGCAAAGAGTATATAATTGAGGCCTGAGGTGAAGTAAACTTTGGGCTTTGATTTTCGTGTCTGAAATGAAGAGACATCAACGGTTCATAGTGAGCCGAAAGTTAAATACACTCTTAAATAATCGGGTTAAGATTTTATAATAGAAGAAAAGATCATGGTGGCAATTAGAATAGTAAAAGGGCTAATGGTAAACGGGTAGTACCTACAGACATTATATTCTCTTTATGGTGCGCATTGACTATTAGTGCGTCTAGCTACAATATAGCTTTGGTGTTATTTAACGTTAACATTCATGTTGGCAAACTAAGAATATTGTTGAGGTGAGACGAGACGATAGTGTTTACACTGCAAACCAGTTGTGAATGTAGCTATCAGAATATACGGTAAACAGCTGAAGCGTAGACTTCATTTCCTGTTCTTTCCCCATTGACTGATTTCCATATGTCCAAGATTTATCCTTATTGGATGTAAAATGTCGTCTGCTTTACTGTATATTCGCTATGCTTGGAATACTGCTTCAATATTTCGTAAATTTTTACTTCAAAAAAGAGAAATAATTCCATATCTAGGTAAATAAGTTTGTAGTAGTAGACCTCTAGACTCGGAGAGGTAATATTTTGGTTTTCCCAACTTGTATCAAATAATTTTACTGAAAGTGAGACGACATGTAGATCTGTTTTATTTAATCAAACTTTGATCTTATAGCTTAAAATCTAGGGATGAACCGGTATCGGCACCGATACTCGGGGTTTCCCGATAGTATCGGATCGGTTGGTTTAATCAATGGTGATTATATCTCATTTTAAATCGTGACGAGTTCTCATTTATATAAAAAGTACCTGAATTCAGTTTATCTAACAACTTTTAAGCGAAAATCTTTCTTAGTACGCGCCTGTAGGGATGAACCGGTACCGATACCATATCGGTATCGGTTGAAGTATCGGGTTTTGGATCTTAGTGAGTAAATATCGGTATCGGTTCATGTTTGCACCGGTATCGATCGGTATCGGGTTAAGCCTGGTATCGTCCATCTCTATTAAAATCACATTATATTTATCAAAGATGGATCAAAAGTATCAAATACAAATATAACATCATTGGGCCCCGCAACATTGACTTGAAACTTATTACATAACCCGGCTATTTGATTTATTTATATATTTTCACCGTGGTTTAAGTCCCAAATGTTTCATTGATATTTACCTTATTTAGTGCGTCATCCGAAAATATTACATTGACTCTGAAAATGACATTACATTTCATTAAATCTAGATATCTTCAAAATGTGACAGGAAGCATGTTGCTATCGAGAATTAGTTCAGTTTTGATGAGCTTACTTGTCTTTTGGATACGAAAATAAAAATTCGGGAAGTAAATAATATTCTTTAGAATAAGCGAAATAAATCAGTTTGCCATTTTTAAGTTCCAGCTATAAGAGTGTAAAGTTATGATTATTTTATTATAAAAAATTTATATAACGATACTGGTTCTTTTAAAATGTTAGTGTCTAATTTACACCAGTGTTTACACATTGGTGTTATTCGCAGCTACTAGATAAATATTTTGCTCAAGCGAAGATACTGATTCTATAAAACGTAAAAATTGACAAAGTATTAGTGCCCATCAAGAACTGATCGATAAGGTGGGGTGGCTAAATGGTTTATGTTTTAGCCTTACATCTGGATTGTCCCGGGTTCCATCCCAGATTGTGTCACCGGGCTAAAACTTTGAAACAAACCCATTTGCGTTGAGTTTGCAACTTCTCTCCACACTTGTTGAAGGAGTTTAACTTTCCATCAAAAGTAAGCGAGCGAGACTTTTCTAACTGCCGCTCGACTAGTTAGTATTGAGTCGGTTTAGTGACGCTAATCCAATATTTCTCTTGTCAGTCGACAAGTTAGTTTTGAGTTACTTGAAGCCCGCTTGTATATTATCCAAGCACTCATCGACTACTCGACTTGATTTCGTATCCATCTAAGGGATAGGATCACGTGACTAACAAAGTTGACTGTAGTATACCTCCATCTGTCGTTGCGCGACGAAATAAATCTCTAGTTTTTCTGATTGGATTAAAGTCTGACTCTTGGGGTAACAAGGGTTCTGCGCATGGCAAAATCAAGCCAATCAGGTATCCCTTTCTCGCCTCAAAACCCGAGAACGAGATCTGAGCTGATATAAAAATTGAAAAGATTTGTTGGTTGGGTCTATTTTGTACCAACTGCCTGAAAACTCTATCGGACCGATTGATCAGATTTGTTGTTGGCCCGACTAGTTTTTGCTGCTGTGATTTATGTGGCACGTCACTACACCGACTTGAAACCGAGTAGGCAATTTAATCACCCAAGTCGTGATTTAAATTACCTTTCAGTAAAGCGACTTGTAATCAAATATCCAATAGACAGTTGGCGAGTGTATTTCTACGAGAGTAAATCTTCTCTAAACTTGGAATATTCCTATACAGGGTGGCTTCGGTATTTGTGGCCAATAGCTTCTATGGGATAGTATTATTCCACTGAAAATAGTATGTTTCCTACCATATTGTGTTGCAGGATTGATAACGTGAATAATAGATATGTAATACCATAGACTGCTGTAATCGAAATAATGGTTAACGTATTGCCTACAGCTTAAAGGGAGGGTGAAGTAGAAAATCAAGTGATTTTTTATCGATTTTTCAACTAATTATAAGACCAGTCTGCATAGCCAAACATCCAGGAAATACTTCCGAATGATTTTAAAATTCAAATTAGGTTCAGATTAAGGATAATTTTAAAGAAGGTCCTCCGACCAATCGCGTAATGCCTTGCCTTTTTATTAACAAATTTCTCGTGGCACGCTCCATGTCTCGCGCCATGATTATCACGTCAGTATCAATTGAGCGCGGGATTAATAGTGACTAAAAGATTTGCCGGCTAAATTCATAATTTTTGGGAAACTTTTTGCAAAGAATAAAAGCCTTCAGGCAATTTGCAAATACTTAGTTGTTCACGAGCAGTTAAAACCAAATTTAAACAGGATAGTCTCGATTTCAAAATCCATATTGTTTAAACCATGGTGTGTTTTACTAAGTGTTAAACTGTCCCTTTAATACACGACAATTAACAAACTTAATTGTGATATAAATGTTGAAAACTCTTATAGAGTTTCATGAAGCATACAACTATCTTTAGTGTACTACTGTCTGAGGCGTACAAATATATTAAAATACAGAATTAAAGGACTGTATTAGAATGAAAGGCAACGGAAATAACTTCTCAAAAGGCTCTTAAGCAAGTTCGGCGCATATTTCTTTATTGAACAATTGCGTTGTAAGTTATGCCCTCGTGCAGTGCACGTTCGAATATTAGCCTATTTTCGAGGCACAGCGAAACAAAACATGGTTTAATAAAGAGAGTAATTGGAAAAGAATATTGGATTGCAAGGGATACATAAACGAGATATTTAAACTAGACGCATATTATATACGTAAAAACCATCATAAATTTAAGAAAGCTATATTCTATTGATGCCAACAAAAGGAACTTTACAAAAATAACTATGACATTCAATTAGATACGTGAATTATGCGTATGTACTTTTAATACGTACATTCCGCAAATAGTGGTACTACCTATTTCACTTTGAATCAAATGGTGCGGTTAAGCTTCCCTTGGCGACTCCGGAATAATTTTCCTCCATTCCGATTTTAGTTGAAAGAAACTCGAGGTTCATATTAAATTTGTTTTTCGCAATCAACCAAAGAGGGAAAGCTAATCAAAATGGCTTTGTTTCCATTATATCGACCGTTCTACTCAAAAGCCGGGCTTTTGTATTCTATGAAAGCGTTGTGTCATGGAAGCTTAGACTATCAATACCGACAAATTGCATTGTTAATGCAACATTTCATAGTGTTTAATTCCTGTTTATTTCATTTTAAAATACAATATTGAGTAGACAAATAACGATTCCAAATTCCCAATATGTAGTAAAGTTCCAAAGCATAGCCATGATCTTAATATACTGACTAGATAGCGTATATGTTTATATGTATTACATATATTTACATATTTTTCAATTTTTAAGCATACTTCAAGTTCCAAAGACTCCAAATGGAGTGGGACTGGACACCAAGTCATTGGTCATCGCGAGATTGCAGCGCCAATTCCCTGAAGTGGTAGCTTTGAATGAAAACCAACTAAGCGTCTTTGAACCACGCCTTTCCTCAGTCACATGCATGTGAAGTATTTCAAATAATTCAACCCATCCACCGATGCCTACTTTAAAGACCCTTTTAGCATTTCTTTTTCAAAACTTTAAGGAGAAAATTCGTTATCACTATTCACCAAACGAAAACTTTCGTAGGGTGTATCAAGTTGACCTTGTCCGAAAAAATTAACAACCGGACCAAGCACATCAACGTGAAATATCACTTCCTTCGTGATATGCAAAAGAAAGGAACAAAATTAGTATCCAGTATTGTCCTACGGAAGAAATGACTGCTGACACCCTGACCAAACCGTTACCTGCGGTGAAGCTAAACCATCTGATGATTAAAGCGGGTTTGACCGGACGCTGTCGAGAAGGGGTGTTGGAGATAAGCAACAACGCCTTAAAAAACGAATCCGGCTAAACAACCTCTTTGATCTATTTTATATTATGTTATTTTACTGCACTATCTCTGCCAAATTTCCTGGCCACTTGTTGTAAATGGTATCAACCCTATCAGTCTGAAAACCATTGTAATTCATTTTGCATTCAAACGAAAACAACACGACAGTTGATCTGTTTCTATTCAACAATTTAATCAATAACCTTTCAAATAGTTCACGGGAACTAACAGGTGAATGTTGCAATTATGTATTTAAGTATGGGCTAACTTCATGGCCAATATTAATTGGGATTGATAAAAATCGAGCAAAACTTTATTCAGTTTATTATTGAAATGAACAATGAAGATATCTGTACTCGAAATAAATGTGTGCAAATTTGGGAAGTTTGCAATTTTTCAGTCAAGGCATTACCGACTTCGATCGTTCGTTCTGTGTCGTGGCTTTCCAAAATTTCATCTGTGCAATTTTTTTTTCCGAAATTGAATTGAAACGTATTTATACGCACTTTACAAGAAATAGAACTTTATAAATTCCCATGAATTTAACGATAAAAGGGTTTGAAATACAATGTATTTGGTCAAGTGCGTAATTACTGCTTTAAGTTAAAAGAGAAGATTTGAAGTAACGTACACGTGCAGTCAATTTAAAGAACAGAGTAAGTTTGCGTATCTTCGAGAAATAAAGAAACTTATCATCCAGAAAGATATTCACCAAAAATTGTTGGTTCGAATGTTTTGTAGTTCATACCCGTTAGTATTCCTGATTTGATCAAGTCCGAGAGGCTGTCGATGTAATCATGTCTGAATAAAGCTCCATATTTCGTTATGGGAACATAATCAGGGTTTATACGAAACTGGCTTGCTCGAGGGTGAATTTTTATCATTTGTTAGCGAGGGCTAAATCGCTTACGTTTGGCCAGGGGTTAATAACGAAAGGAAATAGAGACGCTAGCTTCCGTAGTGTAGAATGCAGTGGGACTTTCAAACGTAGACACAGTCTCAGAAAAGAGAAAACGCCTCGGTTGCGCCGTCTATAATTCAAAATAAGTATGATATTTTCCAACCAATAGCGTGGCAGCAAAGTGTCGAAAGTCATGCTGGGATATCGATTTCCTCCTGTCTGCTAGTGTTCGTCTGCTTACGACTGAGTGACAATTAGGCTTAGAGTAATGTTTATTCATTAAGGTGCACTTGAATTAGAAACATGCAACTTTAAAGTTGGTAAATTCCTTATTCGATAAAGAAATGGAATTAAATGTCGTTTTTGCATCCTTCAATACAGATTTAGTTGTTTTAATTTCTTTAGTCACAGATACAGTCGATGATCCTGATCCCACAGTTCCCACTGGCACTGACTCGGAAAAATCACTAAGCCTTGGCTCACTGGGCCGACTCTGTAACCGCGCACTTACGGCAAAACAAGTTTGAACACATTTTGAGGATTTCCCCGGCTTCAAAGTGCAAATTGTTGACTTATCTTTCTTCTTTAAATCGCTGTTTTCTCGCGATTGAATATAATAATTATATTGGGTTGATTTATGAGACGACTTCACAACATCGACACCCGCCATTTTACTTTACCCAGAATACCTTGCGGCGCGAGATTTTAAGGCAAAACTTTTAAGGCTCTGGTCTTATTTACAATACAGTTCCAAAGATGGCACTACGTCAGTTACAAATTCTATGACGTTTCAAGGTCCCACTGTATTCTACACTACGGAAGCTAGCGTCTCTAACTCCTTTCGTTATTTACCCCTGGTTTGGCTCAAAAGAGCGCAGCGTTGTCCCGAACATTTCCCAGGGGTTTTTTGGGCCATTTTTTTAATTGTAATTTAGCTTCTAGCGCATCTATCTCGATTGATGCTTTTTAACAATAAACGATAATATTTTAGATTTAAATACGATTTATAATTTTATTTGGCAAAGCAAAATTACAAGAAATTTCATTTAGATTTGCGCTATGTTGTCAAATTTCAAACGGAAATTCCAACTGTAATTTTTACCCTATGAGTCAAAACCGTCATAAAGACGACGACAAATATTCTATCGGCAAGTTTCTAATTGATGAAACGAAAACCATATATCCATAACTTTTGCCAAGCTTAATAAATTTTATTTAAATTCACACGAGATTAAGTAAATATTTAATCGCATTTGTGTCATAAGTGCACCGCCAATAAGTTCAAGAGTAGATCGCAACACGCAGTGATATTCTTTCGTGAACTATACATTTCGAAGTAAATAGAAATTCTATGTACTATTGAGAAATTGCATCTGGTGTGGTGACGTATTTAATTTGCATCTGGTGTAGTGACGTATTTAATTTGCATCTGGTGTAGTGACGTATTTAATTTGCATCTGGTGTAGTGACGTATTTAATTTGCATCTGGTGTAGTGACGTATTTAATTTGCATCTAGTGTAGTGACGTATTTAATTTGCATCTGGTGTAGTGACGTACTTAATTTGCATCTGGTGTAGTGACGTATTTAATTTGCATCTGGTGTAATGACGTATTTAATTTGCATCTGGTGTAGTGACGTATTTAATTTGCATCTGGCGTTGTGACGTATTTAATTTGCATCTGGTGTAGTGACGTATTTAATTTGCATCAGGTGTAGTGACGTATTTAATTTGCATCTTTCAAGCTAATTAGTAGAAGATTATTTGGGTTATGACAACGGCTACTGTTCCTGACAACAACATGAGAAGAAAGTAGAAAGGAACGTTGACGCTACTCAGGTCCAAATCAGCCACGCTTTTCAACGGTTTCATCCAAATTAGGTAATGAATCGCGTATTGGTTCTGAATATCCAGATATTTGAAAACTTGAGTTTCGAATAAGGGTGCCACGCTGCAATAGAAGATTCATCAAAACTCGCTAATAGTTAATTTACGATAAAATTTTTACCGACCTCAGTTGGACAGACTCGTGCACTTGCGGACTGCTTCTCACCCAAGAGGTGTTGAACATGGTGTGTAAGTAGTCGAAGACAACGTCTTCTTGCGAAAAATAAAGTCCTCCTATGTTCGGAAATATTTTTTTCCTACCTTCGGTCAAGTATTCCATCCAATAATTCAGATATTCCACCGTTGTGATCGCAACATTTTCCCCTGACGTAATGGAAATGTATTCAGTAGCGACACTATCTAGTAAATTGCGGTGAAGTGTCTCCTTATCGAGTGCGCCTAGCCAATCATTAACAACAGGGTTCAGGGTTGCCTGCAGATACGCCCCAACGACGTCAAAAAATAGAGGACTTAACATAGTGAAGGCTATTCACCGAAACTTGGAGGTGGTCGTATGTTTCCGGGAACATTCCTGGTGGGATTCCCGATTTGATCAAGTCCGAAAAGGTGTCGATGCCATAGTAGCTTTCCGTCGTGAACTCCGTCCGCAAGAAACAACCCAAGAAAATGAGAATGAAAGTCGCTCCGATTTGCCACGTTGAAGAGAGCAGACGACAAGTAATGTGGGGCAAAACGGAGGTAATCGCTATTGAGAACATTATTATTCAGTACGCTTTACCATGTGTGATTAAGGCGCCGGCCATCTTTCATTATGTTTATTGAATCCCTCATAAGAAACTGGCTCGCGCAAGGGTGAATTGTTTTCAAATGTTAGTGAGTTATGAATCGCTTACGTTCGGCACACAAGAGCGACGCGTTGTCCCAAATACTCTCCAAGGTTTCTCTGGCCTGTTTCTTGAAAATTTTCTTGGTGGGCAACGATTTGTATTTGTTGGTAACGATGGAGTGAACGACGAGCAAAAGTGACAGAATGATCACGGTGGACACAATTAATATCACTTCCTAATTGAACCGAGAACCGAAATTCAACAAAATGGGTGGTGAATGGAATGTTAATTGAGCGAAACTTACTGGAGTGTCCATATTTAAGGGCAATGAGATGAACGTGACTCTCTTCGGGGCAGCCGAAAGGATAATCGTGTTGAGCGTTCCATAGGGAGAAGACGGGGTGAAATATTTCAATCGTTTATCGAAATACGAAAGTGGCATGTCTACCGTGAAGATATGCGTTTTCTAAAACCACCGTAAAAGTTATGGATTTATATTTCGAAATTCGGGAATTAATCAAACCGTTTTAATCACTTACTTTGTATAAATTACTCGCAGATTTAGTATATAATTTTTTAAGCCGTCAAAATTTACACGATACCACTTGACTCTGTAAATAAATCAACAAGGTCGTGGACGAATGATTCACAGGAAGATCTAGAACTCGCCCAGGGTTGAGATAAGGTTTATATCAAAAGCCAACTCATACATAGTGGTGCCATCTTTAGAAAACCTGAAAAGCTGGCTTCGGATTACAAATTTCGCATTTAATTTAAATCTATTTAAGCTAGAGTCACCAAAGCAAATCATTCGCTACAAAGCCTCGGTACGGACCACTGACAATTGGAATTTTGCAATTCGAGTGTTTAAAACTGGAGATTCCAGTTCAGAGAGTTCTCGATTTAATGCATTCCATCTTAGTAACTTATTAAGCCAGTCGACAGACTGGCTGATATATACCGGTCGTTCGAGTTTCCTGCCCATGTACGGGCAAATTTTTGGAACGGGAGAGTAGATAATTTTGACGCCAGAAATGGCAGGCCGATGGCTTCAAGCGAATAAACGCCAATTCATTTTTAACCCTTGTGTCGCAAACAGCCCCCTTTAGCGTAAGTTTTTTTGAGGTGCAGAAATGGCAACCCTACAGCTTCACGCGAATAAACGACAATTCGTTTTTAACCCTTCTGCTACCACGAGCGTATAGGTCGCGTAAGTCGCGTAGGTTTTTCTCGAGGGTAGGCTCTATCTAGCTCTTATCATGGTGGGGGATCTTTTAACGACGTACTCGAGTTCAAAATTCTGGTAACTCCAAGGCACTGAGGTTAGAATGCACGTATCTCCGTACTCTCTATAGCGTATGTCACGGTGGGTGGTCAGAGGCTCGGTTGCCCCTCTTTTGAACTGGAGAGTAGATAATTTTGACGCCACAAATGGCAGGCCTATGGCTTCAAACGAATAAACGACTATTCGTTTTAAACCCTTGTGCTGGTGGGGGATCAGAGGTTCGGTTGCCTCTACTGGCTGATATATATTCGTTTACTGAGACTTTGGTGGTCTCACTCTAGCGTATGTCACAGTATTTTTACCACCCCATTCCCTAATTTTCCACCGTTTAGTTATCTACTAGTCGATTACTTTTGTGCGTGAAAATGAGTCGCAAAGTAAAATCTTCTCCTAGAAAAAATCTTTTGCTTGATAATCCGTGGGAAAATTTACAAATACTGATTGGTAAACCTTCAAAGGAATGGCCTGATAATATCGCCAAATTGTTTTTTAAAAGAACTATAATAGATTTCCGCCAAATTATAAAATTGGCAAGCTTTTGTTTTGTTAACGATGTTAAATTAACCACCGTCATAAATGCGCTGAAATTTTGTGGTGGCTCGAAGGCCTTTAATAATTGCGAGGTTGCTTTAACGGACCTATATACTGTTTGGTCAAAAGATGAAAATATCGACATAAGAAGAACTGTTGTAGCGTTTAATTTGAATGATAAGGTCTACATGAATTTGGAAGGAGAAAGGTAAGAAATATTTCAAAAGTATATTTTTATTTACGAAAATTTATTAATTACATTCGAGGTGTTGCACGTCATACTATTTTCGGCTATGAGAAAATTTAAATTTAAATGTCACAAATCCCCTCGTCACAACTGTCCTCGTCATCATCCATGTTTATTTGCACGTGAATAACCTCGTTCCCGACCCCGCCTTCAACCCCCAATAAACCATGTTTATGTTCCCACAAGATCATTGCATGATCAATATCTTCATCTTCTTCTCTTTCTCTTTCCATTTCTTCAAGGTTTTCAAATTCTTCGTCCAAGTTTTGATCAAAAATTTCTTGTTCTATAATTTCTTGTTCTATAATTTCTTGTTCTATAATTTCTTGTTCAATTATTTCGCTCATCGCCCATTCGTCTCTTATCGACTGAGAATCTTCCCACTCGTCGGTTTCACTTATATCATTTTTGATACATTTTTCTTTTGCACTTCAACAAAAATTTGAGATAAAATTAGCAAAAACCTATATATTTTAATTTGCTTCAACCCAAGACGGGCTTGCATATAATTCTATAAATACCTTTCTTTGGTGGCCATTTTGTCATTTAAGGAATGTCTTCAACGGTTGCTTACTTACAAGAGTTTGGGTTAGAATTTTATAAAATGATATTTAGAGAGGCCCATAGAAAGGGCTAAAAAAAGGGGGGAAGTTACCCTTTCGGGCTCTATGTAATGGGAGAGAAGGCGGAAAATTTTCCATAAGTAGGATACCATCATAACGTTAGGATGGGGTGGCCACTCCTCCGAGGGGCCAGTCACTCGGTGTAACCGTGCTAGCCAATAAGAGTTAAAAAAAAAAATACCCTTTCGGGCTCAATGTAATGGGAGAGAAAGTGGAAAATTTTCGATAAGTCGGATATCAAAACTTTAGGATGGGGTGGCCAGTCCTCCGAGGGGCCAGTCACTCGGTGTAAGCATGCTAGCTAATATGAGTTTTAAAAAAAATACCCTTTCGAGCTCAATGTAATGGGAGAGAAAGTGGGGAATTTTCGATAAGTCGGATTGGGGTGGCCAGTCCTCCGAGGGGCCAGTCACTCGGTGTAAGCATGCTAGCTAATATGAGTATCAAAACGTTCTACACACGAGACTCGTTATTTTTAGACCTTTTACACGCGAGACTCGTTATTTTTAGAGCTTCTACACGTTTTTAGAGCTTCTACACGCGAGACTCGTTATTTTTAGAGCTTCTACACGTCTTTAGAGCTTCTACACGTCTTTAGAGCTTCTACACGTCTTTAGAGCTTCTACACGTTTTTAGAGCTTCTACACACGAGACTCGTTATTTTTAGAGCTTCTACACACGAGACTCGTTATTTTTAGAGCTTCTACACACGAGACTCGTTATTTTTAGAGCTTCTACACACGAGACTCGTTATTTTTAGAGCTTCTACACGCGAGACTCGTTATTTTTAGAGCTTCTACACACGAGACTCGTTATTTTTAGAGCTTCTACATACGAGACCAATGCTTGCGGATTAAATATTGAAAATAATTCTGCATCATCTGAAGAAAATTTACAGCTCAGTAACACGCATGCCTCAACGTCACACGCTTGCGCTTCCGATGATCAGTTAGAATTATTCTCTGACGATGATAAATATTTAGCAGATATTCCTGAAAATCTTTTGGATGGTAATATTGAGCTCTTCTTATGCATTTCAAAGTCATAATATACTATATTGTATCTTTAAAATTCTAAAGGTAAAACTATTCAAGTTGATCTAACAAATGAGAAAGTTGATGGTAAAACTATTCAAGTTGATCTAACAAATGAGAAAGTTGATGGTAAAACTATTCAAGTTGATCTAACAAATGAGAAAGTAGATGGTAAAACTATTCAAGTAGATCTAACAAATGAGAAAGTTCAGGATCTCGCGTCAATAAGGGAGAAAACCAATAGCGATCTGAAACAGGGAGAGACAGATATTCCAGTTACAGAAAACATAAATGAAGAGGAAGTCCTACAAAATGGTATTTAAATCAAATATTTAATTGTGTGTTCGCCGTGAATCTATAACTTAAAATCAAATAAATTCGCGTGTTTGTAGCGGAAGCAAGCGTCGCGCTTCTCTGTGATAAAGAAGGAAAATCTTTAGAACACCATACGCAGCAACTCAGGCATAAAAAACAAAAATTGGGAGAAAAGGTCAAACATTCGCAACAGGTTCCGCATAAAAAAGAATAGTAGAAGCTGTCAAACCTTCCCCGCATGGCAAGACATCAGATACCCTAGTTACAGAAAACACAAATGAAGAGCGAGTCCTGCAAAATGGTATTTAAATCAAACATGTAATTGTTTGTTTGCAGTAGAACTGTAAAATAAACTGATATAATACCAATATTACTATTGCTCTAGCCCAAAGCGTTGTGCAGCTTGCTCAACAAGTTCCGCAGAAAAAACTAAAGACGGGAGAAGTAGTCAAGCCATCTCAACGCTACATTTAAACTTTTATAAATCATTTTTTAACCTTTTTGCGTTTCTCAACTTATGCCGACAAAACGGTGTTGCTATATTTAATTTTAAAGTCGATTGTAACAATTCTCCCCCTCCCCAACACGGTTAAAAAATTTTAATTTTAACGCGGCTGGGAAATTTAACTTTTAAAAATAATTTTTCATCTACTCACAATATGCGGTTCCAAAATTTTACTTAAATCTCATTTTAAACCCATTGTCAATTTTTCCACTTCCACCTTAAAGAAGCGGTTGTAACATAATAAATTTAATTGATCCGACAAAAATAATTTTCAAAATTACTATGGAAAAGTGATAACAATTTACATGTTCATGTAAAAAATAACATTCAAAATCATTTCGAAAAAATGGAAAATGAAACCCTCAAGGCCTTACACGTGCAAAAATTCAAAAATTGTAACGAGCTGACGCACGAATCTGAACGGAAAAAAACAAAAACGGAAGGATTATCGCTCGAAAAATTTACAACAGTTAGCAGCTTACCATAGAAAGTACAGAAAAAGAAAAAAAGAAGAATTAACACATGAACATCAACGAGAAAAAAGCCGTGATGCCGAGTTTACGGAAGAACTTGAAAAAAACAATCAAAAACAAAAACGGAAGGATTATCGCTTGAAAAATTTACAACAGTTGGCAGCTTACCAAAGAAAGTACAGAAAAAGAAAAAAAGAAGAATTAACACATGAACATCAACGAGAAAAAAGCCGAAATGCCGAGTTTACGGAAGAACTTGAAAAAAACAATCAAAAACAAAAACGGAAGGTTTATCGCTTGAAAAGTTTACAACCGTTAGCAGCTTATCAAAGAAAATAGAGAATAAGAAAAAAAGAAGAGCGTGATTTTAAAACTTTTGAAATTTCATGCGTGGAACGGAAAGCAATTTGCCAGAAAAAATACAATATGAAATCCAAAGAAAAAAAGCACAGGCGAAATGCCGAATATCGCCTTTCAAACTCTCTTAAAATTAACACTTACAAAAGAAAATACCAAATCAAAAAGAAAGCCTACTTTAATGAGAGCGCCCAAAAATACGTATTAGAAAGCAACGGGGGAAAAAAAGCTCGTCTGCTAAAATTTAAAATTGCCAAAAAATTAAAATTTTTTATCAAAAGACCAGTTTAAAATTTCAAGAAAAGAGAAAAAATTTGGCTATTGACCCACAGCATTTTAAAGCTAAACCGTTCTTTATACCCAAGACTGACCTTAGTAAAAATATGAAATACGCAGAGCTTCAAAAACTTGTCAGCAGGCTGCTTGCTGGTATTCCTCAAAATTGTCGTTCTTCCACCCGCATGAATCCAAAATTTCTAGAAATGAAGGTCGAAGCTGAATTGCTTGCTGCAAGGTCGTTTAGATTGAAAACTATCTGCTACGCAAAACTTCACGCATCGGCCAAGGTGTATATAGATCTGTGCTCAAATATACTTCAAAGGTTGTCTGTGGAGAAACTTCATACCATGAATATGTGTACGGCCTTTGGAGGTGAACAAATTCACACCACAACGCAAGGCTCCTTCTTTTTGGAGACAATGTCTCATGTCTATGAGAACCAGTATGATCCTTTAATTATCGATTCAACAGGACAAATACGTAACGTTGTACTTCTGTTAGATCGGTCCGGCATGCCCATAGAAGATAGCGAAAAATGCGTTGAACAGGAAAATAAAAAAAGTGTGGCACTCCAGTTGAATTGGCTGACGAAAGTGAACAGTCTCCAGAAAGTGTACTCGAAAAGGGAAGTCAAATAAACCCCTCTGGATTAGACACTAGGGATATCTCAGTAAAAATTGCTTACGATGAAAAGGCTACAGTAGGGGAAACATATACAGCTACAAGTTAAAAATCTGCATATTATTGGAAGTGCACTGAACTCTGCAATATTCGCGGTACTACTATTGAAAGGCTTGAAGAGAGCTTAAAAATAATAGCTGGTTGCAAAGAACATGACATAAGTAACTTTTTCAGAGAAATTGATTCTTGCCCTTATCGCCCAAATGAAAGCATTCTTTCCAAACAAGGACATTCCATTTTATGTATTAACAATTTTAAATGTAGTAGTATATTGCGACTTTTTAGGGAACTCTCCCCTCATTTTAGTGGTCTAAGAAATCACTTGCCAAAAATTGTCAATTTAAGACAACTAGCACATGACTACCACGCTATCCAACAGTCAATGAGAAACGACAATTTTGAAACACTCAAATCGAATAAGACATTATTTGAAAACCAGACGTTTGGATGCTCGCAGGATGCGGATCTTAGCCATGATATTTCTGTTTTAGAACGGCCTATATTAGATGAAATAAATTTACGCTCGCGATACAAAAGCCAGTTGGGTAGTTGTTTCAGTGACATAAATGATTTTCACAATACTCCTTGCTCTTCTTGCGAACGGTTATTTCAAAAGAAAAAATTAACACTCTTAGCGGTCGTGATTTCGAAAAAACATATGCATGGGAATCTGGCTTTTGAAGCACTCTGTGAAGCTTTGCTCTTAAGAAACATCAAACTCGCACAATGTTTTATTTGCGATTATTGTAAAAAAGCTCTTCTAAACGCAAAAGTTCCATTGCGATGCTTTCTGAACGGTCTTAATGTTGACCCTGTCCCAGATGAAATTAAAAAACTAAACTTGTTTGAAAAAATATTGATTCAAAAAGCAAAAGCATTCCAAACTATTGTTAGACTAGGCACAAAAAGAAAAACATTTAATCATAGTGGTTTAACCAAAGCGATTAAAGGAACAATTCTTTATATCCCTTTGCCACTGCAAAGCAACGCTAACATCATTCCAAACAACCTACCAACGGATCATGATCTACACATTTTAGTCAATGGTATTCCTACAAAAAACAAACTTGTGTGGCAAAGCCTCGTCAATTTCGGAAATGTTCGGACAGCGTTACTTAAGCTAAAAGAACTTAATCCACTATATTCTGTCATCGACATTGAGCAGTGTTCCGTAGACTATATTTGTGGTCCTAGTAAAGACGAGAACCAATTTCCGGTTATACCTCAACCTGACGCTATGATTAAATCTCTAACGAAGTCTGAAGAGGATGAGCTTTATCAGCATTTTTCTATACATCCTGTTAATGGCAGAAATCCAAAGGCTATTCTGGATAGCTTTCAAATGAAACGCGTGGAGGGAGAACCAATGAGCATTTACGAAAAGAATATGGACATTTTATGTTTCCCTGATTTATTTCCTACTGGGAAGTTTGGAAAGCATTCAGAAAGACCTTTTGGTCTAATACAAGAATCTGACTACAATGCTTCAAGGTTGTTAAACAAGGACCGCCGCTTTTCTTTGAATGAACAGTACCTTTTTCATCTCTTTTATGAAAGTGAAATAAAGTCCATAAGCAGCAGCATTAATTACATGATGAGAATGACATAAAAAAAACCCAATAAATGTATCCAGCCTTGTACAAGGTTTGGAGCGCAATGATAATGACATTGCTGCTAGTTTAACCGCGTTTATGCAAAACATGCGAGGAACGCAAGAATATTGGTATAAACGTCATGGTGAACTTAAAACTATGCTTCAACACTATGGCCCACCGACATGGTTTGTCACGCTTAGTTGTGCCGAATACGACTGGATTGCACTTCATGACCATATACGATCATTTCTCACAAACCCAGGAGCTAGGACTGCGTCGGAACTACGCAGCTCAGATCCAGTGTCAGTGGTTTTACATTACCACAATAGGTTTCAATCGGTTTTCCGAAACCTTATTATGGCAAAAACAGATCCTGTCCTTGGACAAGTTGAAAATTACTTTTAGCGCGTCGAGTATCAAGGGCGTGGTGCTCCTCATTACCATATGGTTTTGTGGATAAAAGATGCCCCTAAAATTGGGGTTTCTGAAAATAAGGATATCCTACCTTTCATTTTAAAGCACGTTACGTGCTCCATACCATCCAAAAATAATAGTCCAATACTACACGACTACGTTACACGCTACCAGACGCACAACTGCAGCTCAACGTGTTTAAGAAAAAAAAGTGGTAATAATAAAGCTAAATGTCGTTTTATGTTTCCAAGGCAGGCTACGCAAAAAGCCGAACTTAACGATGTTCATTCATCTATCAATGCTCATTTATCTGCAAAATCTTCTAAAAGACTGTATTCTCTTCCTATAAATGTAAGCGAAATGTATGTAAACGATTACAACCCCCTGTTACTTTTAGCTATGAATGCTAACATGGACATTCAATATGTAGCAGACAACGAGATGGCCATTGCGAAATACATAACCTCGTATGTTACCAAAAAAGAAAAATCTCAGTTAGAAGATATGTGGGCAGAGCTAGCAAATGCTGATATGAAAAAACGTCTTTGGTGTTTAGGACTCAGGCGGCTCACACATCGGGAATGTGGTGCTTATGAAGTTGCCGATAGATTGTTGGGTCATCATTTGTATGGAAAATCTGCATCAGCCAAAGAAGCAAGGAAGCGTATTCTCAAAACCGTTAAGGACCTTCAACACTTAAAAAATATAGATCCCAATAGCAATGACATTTATAGGGTCAACATGACTGAAGATATCTACCCAAATAGACCGGATCAACTTGAAAAGACATGGTTATACGATTTCGCTCGCTTTTATTATAGCCAAAACTGCTACACCCAATAATAACATGAAATTGAAAAATAACCTTGGCTTCCTTAGAAAGCGAAGTAAACCATTTTTAATTCAGCATAACAACTATGATCCTGATAAATCTGACACAGAGTGTGAAAACTACTTCCGTACCTTATTAATGCTTTTCCAACCGTGGCGAATGGAGACTGAACTGTTAAATGGTCTTCCATCTTACGCCAAGGCCTTTGAAAATTGTTCGGAAAACTTGCAGGCTATGATGCAATATCATGAAAAGCTACAATATATTAAAAAAGCGCAGCTTGACCTTAATAAAAAACTTCTTCAAGACAAGTCTCAAAATGAACCACGTAGAGTAAACAGTGATGATATTCAAAACAATGAAGCTGAAACTGCCATGATCGAAGTTCACACATCCATGGATAAAAATGATAGTTTGTCTTACGAAGATTTAACTATACAAATAAACTCCCTTCAAGAAGATCAACTCCTTATCTTTAACAAGGTTAAGGAACATTTCAGCAGTCAAGACCCCAACAAAAGTAATTTAGTCATGTTCATCAGTGGCTCTGGTGGCTATGGCAAAAGCTACTTGATAAAAACAATTGAAAAATTCGTATCCTACAGATACAAGAGCAATAGAAGTGTTGCACTAGCTGCTCCAACTGGTCTGGCAGCTTTAAACATATGTGGTGTAACACTTCATCGCCTTTTACTTCTGCCCGTTGAGCATGGAAAAACAGCCAAATATACAAAATTAGGGCATGATAGCTTAGCAGCTATGAGAAACACACTTCGTGCTCTAAAACTTCTAGTGATAGACGAAATATCCATGGTGTCTTCTCTACTTTTAGTTTATATCCATTTGCGGTTATGCGAAATTAGTGACAGCGACAAACTCTTTGGTGGGGTTAGTGTGCTTATGTTTGGCGATCTATTACAACTTTCCCCTGTGAAAGGTGATCCTCCTTTCTGTAATTTGACACATTTAGAGGCTCGTCTTAAAATTGGCTGCATTGGTGAATTAAATATCTGGAAAGAAAATATGTTGTATGATGAACTTACTATAAACAAAAGACAAAAGAGCGATTTGGTGTACGGCGAACTTCTTGGTAGGCTAACAACTGGAGATTGTACTCAAGAAGATATGGACCTCCTTAAAACAAGATATATCCCTGATGCACAAAATATTACTTCGGTCGCAAAATTCTATGACTCTTTAATAAGACAAGGCAGCAATCCCATATGTTTATTACCCACAAATGCTCATTGTGCTAAAATGAACACCGTCATGTTGCAAAAGTGTGGTAATCCCATTGAAGAAATAATTGCAATAGACACTGTATCTGGCGTTCAAGAAATGACAAAGTCCATAAAGGCCAATTTAAAAAAAGTTGAAGACATGGCTTCTCTAACAGCGGGATTGGAATATAATCTAAGAATTTGCGTTGATGCTAGAATTATGTTAAGGCGAAATCTATCAATTGAGAAAGGCCTAGTCAATGGTAGTGTTGGGACAGTCAAATCCATTGAAACTAATGCTCAAGGATGTGTCAGACAATTCTTGAGCTCGACGTGCAATATATGTATCTGTAACTTTATATCCTCTTAATATTATATAACATTTAAATATTTTGCAAAAGTTCAATGTACATTGAAAACTAAAATAGTTGAGAATGTGTCCGAGTCGGGACCACCTCTGATAGAACACAACTAGAGTTGCATAGACTTTCGAAGGCTTCTTGTACCATTCTTGAGCTCGACGTACAATATTGCATACCCTCCTAATTTTATATAACATTCAAATATATTCCAAAGTTCAATGTTTATTGAAAACTAAAATAGTTGAGAATGTGTCCGAGTCGGGACCACCTCTGATAGAACAAAACCAAAGTTGCATAGATTTTCGAACGCTTTTCAGACCATTCTTGAGCTCGACGTTCAATATATGTATCTGTAACTTTATATCCTCTTAATATTATATAACATTTAAATATTTTGCAAAAGTTCAATGTACATTGAAAACTGAAATAGTTGAGAATGTGTCCGAGTCGGGACCACCTCTGATAGAACAAAACCAAAGTTGCATAGATTTTCGAACGCTTCTCAGACCATTCTTGAGCTCGATGTGCAATATATGTATCTGTAACTTTATATCCTCTTAATATTATATAACATTTAAATATTTTGCAAAAGTTCAATGTACATTGAAAACTGAAATAGTTGAGAAAGTGTCCGAGTCGGGACCACCTCTGATAGAACAAAATCGAAGTTGCATAGACTTTCGAAGGCTTCTTGTACCATTCTTGGGTGCGACGTGCAATATTGCATACCCTCTTCATTTTATATAACATTCAAATATTTTCCAAAAGTTCAATGTTTATTGAAAACTGAAATAGTTGAGAATGTGTCCGAGTCGGGACCACCTCTGATAGAACAAAACCAAAGTTGCATAGATTTTCGAACGCTTCTCAGACCATTCTTGAGCTCGATGTGCAATATATGTATCTGTAACTTTATATCCTCTTAATATTATATAACATTTAAATATTTTGCAAAAGTTCAATGTACATTGAAAACTGAAATAGTTGAGAATGTGTCCGAGTCGGGACCACCTCTGATAGAACAAAACCAAAGTTGCATAGACTTTCGAAGGCTTCTTGTACTCTTCTTGAGCTCGACGTGCAATATTGCATACCCTCCTAATTTTATATAACATTCAAATATTTTCCAAAAGTTCAATGTTTATTGAAAACTAAAATAGTTGAGAATGTGTCCGAGTCGGGACCACCTCTGATAGAACACAACTTGAGTTGCATAGACTTTCGAGGGCTTCTTGTACCATTCTTGAGCTCGACGTGCAATATTGCATACCCTCCTAATTTTATATAACATTCAAATATTTTCCAAAAGTTCAATGTTTATTGAAAACTAAAATAGTTGAGAATGTGTCCGAGTCGGGACCACCTCTGATAGAACACAACCAAAGTTGCGTAGATTTTCGAACGCTTCTCAGAGCATTCTTGAGTGCGACGTGCAATATTGCATACCCTCTTAATTTTATATAACATTCAAATATTTTCCAAAACTTCAATGTTTATTGAAAACTGAAATAGTTGAGAATGCGTCCGAGGCGGGACCCCATCTGATAGAACAAAACTAGAGTTGCATAGATTTCCGAAGGCTTCTTGTACCATTCTTGAGTGCGACGTGCAATACTGCATACCCTCTTAATTTTATATAACATTAAATATTTTCCAAAAGTTCAATGTTTATTGAAAACTGAAATAGCTGAGAATGTGTCCGAGTCGGGACCACCTGTGATAGAACAAAACCAAAGTTGCATAGATTTCCGAACGCTTCTCAGACCATTCTTGAGCTCGACGTGCAATATTGCATACCCTCTTTATTTTATATAACATTCAAAAATTTTCCAAAGTTCAATGTTTATTGAAAACTGAAATAGTTGAGAATGTGTCCGAGTCGGGACCACCTCTGATAGAACAAAACCAAAGTTGCATAGATTTTCGAAGGTTTTTGTACTCTTCTTGAGCTCGACGTGCAATATTGCATACCCTCCTAATTTTATATAACATTCAAATATTTTCCAAAATTTCAATGTTTATTGAAAACTAAAATAGTTGAGAATGTGTCCGAGTCGGGACCACCTCTGATAGAACACAACTTGAGTTGCATAGACTTTCGAGGCTTCTTGTACCATTCTTGAGCTCGACGTGCAATATTGCATACCCTCCTAATTTTATATAACATTCAAATATTTTCCAAAAGTTCAATGTTTATTGAAAACTAAAATAGTTGAGAATGTGTCCGAGTCGGGACCACCTCTGATAGAACAAACCAAAGTTGCATAGATTTTCGAACGCTTCTCAGAGCATTCTTGAGTGCGACGTGCAATATTGCATACCCTCTTAATTTTATATAACATTCAAATATTTTCCAAAGTTCAATGTTTATTGAAAACTGAAATAGTTGAGAATGTGTCCGAGTCGGGACCACCTCTGATAGAACAAAACTAGAGTTGCATAGATTTCCGAAGGCTTCTTGTACCATTCTTGAGTGCGACGTGCAATACTGCATACCCTCTTAATTTTATATAACATTAAATATTTTCCAAAAGTTCAATGTTTATTGAAAACTGAAATAGTTGAGAATGTGTCCGAGTCGGGACCACCTCTGATAGAACAAAACCAAAGTTGCATAGATTTTCGAACGCTTCTCAGACCATTCTTGAGTTCGACGTGCAATATTGCATACCCTCTTAATTTTATATAACATTCAAATATTTTCCAAAGTTCAATGTTTATTGAAAACTGAAATAGTTGAGAATGTGTCCGAGTCGGGACCACCTCTGATAGAACAAAACCAAAGTTGCATAGATTTTCGAAGGCTTTTGTACTCTTCTTGAGCTCGACGTGCAATATTGCATACCCTCTTAATTTTATATAACATTCAAATATTTTCCAAAAGTTCAATGTTTATTGAAAACTGAAATAGTTGAGAATGTGTCCGAGTCGGGACCACCTCTGATAGAACACAACTTGAGTTGCATAGACTTTCGAAGGCTTCTTGTACCATTCTTGAGCTCGACGTGCAATATTGCATACCCTCGTAATTTTATATAACATTCAAATATTTTCCAAAAGTTCAATGTTTATTGAAAACTGAAATAGTTGAGAATGTGTCCGAGTCGGGACCACCTCTGATAGAACAAAACTAGAGTTGCATAGATTTTCGAAGGCTTCTTGTACCATTCTTGAGTGCGACGTGCAATATTGCATACCCTCTTAATTTTATATAACATTAAATATTTTCCAAAAGTTCAATGTTTATTGAAAACTGAAATAGTTGAGAATGTGTCCGAGTCGGGACCACCTCTGATAGAACAAAACCAAAGTTGCATAGACTTTCGAAGGCTTCTTGTACCATTCTTGAGTGCGACGTGCAATATTGCATACCCTCTTAATTTTATATAACATTCAAATATTTTCCAAAGTTCAATGTTTATTGAAAACTGAAATAGTTGAGAATGTGTCCGAGTCGGGACCACCTCTGATAGAACAAAACTTGAGTTGCATAGACTTTCGAAGGCTTCTTGTACCATTCTTGAGCTCGACGTGCAATATTGCATACCCTCCTAATTTTATATAACATTCAAATATTTTCCAAAAGTTCAATGTTTATTGAAAACTGAAATAGTTGAGAATGTGTCCGAGTCGGGACCACCTCTGATAGAACACAACTTGAGTTGCATAGACTTTCGAAGGCTTCTTGTACCATTCTTGAGCTCGACGTGCAATATTGCATACCCTCGTAATTTTATATAACATTCAAATATTTTCCAAAAGTTCAATGTTTATTGAAAACTGAAATAGTTTAAAATGTGTACCAGTCGGGACCACCTCTGATAGAACAAAACTAGAGTTGCATAGATTTCCGAAGGCTTCTTGTACCATTCTTGAGTGCGACGTGCAATACTGCATACCCTCTTAATTTTATATAACATTAAATATTTTCCAAAAGTTCAATGTTTATTGAAAACTGAAATAGTTGAGAATGTGTCCGAGTCGGGACCACCTCTGATAGAACAAAACCAAAGTTGCATAGATTTTGAACGGTTCTCAGACCATTCTTGAGCTCGACGTGCAATATATGTATCTGTAACTTTATATCCTCTTAATTTTATATAACATTTAAATATTTTCCAAAGTTCAATGTTTATTGAAAACTGAAATAGTTGAGAATGTGTCCGAGTCGGGACCACCTCTGATAGAACACAACTAGAGTTGCATAGACTTTCGAAGGCTTCTTGTACCATTCTTGAGCTCGACGTGCAATATTGCATACCCTCCTAATTTTATATAACATTCAAATATTTTCCAAAAGTTCAATGTTTATTGAAAACTAAAATAGTTGAGAATGTGTCCGAGTCGGGACCACCTCTGATAGAACACAACTAGAGTTGCATAGATTTTTGAAGGCTTCTTGTACCATTCTTGAATGCGACGTGCAATACTGCATACCCTCTTAATTTTAAATAACATTTAAATATTTTCCAAAAGTTCAATGTTTATTGAAAACTGAAATAGTTGAGAATGTGTCCGAGTCGGGACCACCTCTGATAGAACAAAACCAAAGTTGCATAGACTTTCGAAGGCTTCTTGTACCATTCTTGAGTTCGACGTGCAATATTGCATACCCTCTTAATTTTATATAACATTCAAATATTTTCCAAAAGTTCAATGTTTATTGAAAACTGAAATAGTTGAGAATGTGTCCGAGTCGGGACCACCTCTGATAGAACAAAACCAAAGTTGCATAGATTTTCGAACGCTTCTCAGACCATTCTTGAGCTCGACGTGCAATATATGTATCTGTAACTTTATATCCTCTTAATTTTATATAACATTTAAATATTTTCCAAAAGTTCAATGTTTATTGAAAACTGAAATAGTTGAGAATGTGTCCGAGTCGGGACCACCTCTGATAGAACAAAACCAAAGTTGCATAGATTTTCGAAGGCTTCTTGTACCATTCTTGAGTGCGACGTGCAATATTGCATACCCTCTTAATTTTATATAACATTCAAATATTTTCCAAAAGTTCAATGTTTATTGAAAACTGAAATAGTTGAGAATGTGTCCGAGTCGGGACCACCTCTGATAGAACAAAACCAAAGTTGCATAGATTTCGAAGGCTTCTTGTACCATTCTTGAGTGCGACGTGCAATATTGCATACCCTCTTAATTTTATATAACATTAAATATTTTCCAAAGTTCAATGTTTATTGAAAACTGAAATAGTTGAGAATGTGTCCGAGTCGGGACCACCTCTGATAGAACAAAACCAAAGTTGCATAGATTTTCGAAGGCTTCTTGACCATTCTTGAGCTCGACGTGCAATATTGCATACCCTCTTAATTTTATATAACATTCAAATATTTTCCAAAAGTTCAATGTTTATTGAAAACTGAAATAGTTGAGAATGTGTCCGAGTCGGGACCACCTCTGATAGAACAAAACTAGAGTTGCATAGATTTTCGAAGGCTTCTTGTACCATTCTTGAGTGCGACGTGCAATATTGCATACCCTCTTAATTTTATATAACATTTAAATATTTTCCAAAAGTTCAATGTTTATTGAAAACTGAAATAGTTGAGAATGTGTCCGAGTCGGGACCACCTCTGATAGAACAAAACCAAAGTTGCATAGATTTTCGAAGGCTTCTGTACCATTCTTGAGCGACGTGCAATATTGCATACCCTCTTAATTTTATATAACATTAAATATTTTCCAAAAGTTCAATGTTTATTGAAAACTGAAATAGTTGAGAATGTGTCCGAGTCGGGACCACCTCTGATAGAACAAAACCAAAGTTGCATAGACTTTCGAAGGCTTCTTGTACCATTCTTGAGCTCGACGTGCAATATTGCATACCCTCTTAATTTTATATAACATTAAATATTTTCCAAAAGTTCAATGTTTATTGAAAACTGAAATAGTTGAGAATGTGTCCGAGTCGGGACCACCTCTGATAGAACAAAACCAAAGTTGCATAGACTTTCGAAGGCTTCTTGTACCATTCTTGAGTCCGACGTGCAATATTGCATACCCTCTTAATTTTATATAACATTCAAATATTTTCCAAAAGTTCAATGTTTATTGAAAACTGAAATAGTTGAGAATGTGTCCGAGTCGGGACCACCTCTGATAGAACAAAACCAAAGTTGCATAGACTTTCGAAGGCTTCTTGTACCATTCTTGAGTGCGACGTGCAATATTGCATACCCTCTTAATTTTATATAACATTCAAATATTTTCCAAAGTTCAATGTTTTTTGAAAACTGAAATAGTTGAGAATGTGTCCGAGTCGGGACCACCTCTGATAGAACAAAACCAAAGTTGCATAGATTTTCGAACACTTCTCAGACCATTCTTGAGTGCGACGTGCACATTCAAATATTTTCCAAAGTTCAATGTTTATTGAAAACTGAAATAGTTGAGAATGTGTCCGAGTCGGGACCACCTCTGATAGAACAAAACCAAAGTTGCATAGATTTTCGAAGGCTTCTTGTACCATTCTTGAGCTCGACGTGCAATATTGCATACCCTCTTAATTTTATATAACATTCAAATATTTTCCAAAAGTTCAATGTTTATTGAAAACTGAAATAGTTGAGAATGTGTCCGAGTCGGGACCACCTCTGATAGAACAAAACCAGAGTTGCATAGATTTTCGAAGGCTTCTTGTACCATTCTTGAGTGCGACGTGCAATATTGCATACCCTCTTAATTTTATATAACATTAAATATTTTCCAAAAGTTCAATGTTTATTGAAAACTGAAATAGTTGAGAATGTGTCCGAGTCGGGACCACCTCTGATAGAACAAAACCAAAGTTGCATAGATTTTGAACGCTTCTCAGACCATTCTTGAGCTCGACGTGCAATATATGTATCTGTAACTTTATATCCTCTTAATTTTATATAACATTTAAATATTTTCCAAAAGTTCAATGTTTATTGAAAACTGAAATAGTTGAGAATGTGTCCGAGTCGGGACCACCTCTGATAGAACAAAACCAAAGTTGCATAGACTTTCGAAGGCTTCTTGTACCATTCTTGAGCTCGACGTGCAATATTGCATACCCTCCTAATTTTATATAACATTCAAATATTTTCCAAAAGTTCAATGTTTATTGAAAACTGAAATAGTTGAGAATGTGTCCGAGTCGGGACCACCTCTGATAGAACAAAACCAAAGTTGCATAGACTTTCGAAGGCTTCTTGTACCATTCTTGAGTGCGACGTGCAATATTGCATACCCTCTTAATTTTATATAACATTCAAATATTTTCCAAAAGTTCAATGTTTATTGAAAACTGAAATAGTTGAGAATGTGTCCGAGTCGGGACCACCTCTGATAGAACAAAACCAAAGTTGCATAGATTTTGAACGCTTCTCAGACCATTCTTGAGCTCGACGTGCAATATATGTATCTGTAACTTTATACCCTCTTAATTTTATATAACATTTAAATATTTTGCAAAAGTTCAATGTACATTGAAAACTGAAATAGTTGAGAATGTGTCCGAGTCGGGACCACCTCTGATAGAACAAAACCAAAGTTGCATAGATTTTCGAAGGCTTCTTGTACCATTCTTGAGTGCGACGTGCAATATTGCATACCCTCTTAATTTTATATAACATTCAAATATTTTCCAAAAGTTCAATGTTTATTGAAAACTGAAATAGTTGAGAATGTGTCCGAGTCGGGACCACCTCTGATAGAACAAAACCAAAGTTGCATAGATTTTCGAAGGCTTCTTGTACCATTCTTGAGTGCGACGTGCAATATTGCATACCCTCTTAATTTTATATAACATTCAAATATTTTCCAAAAGTTCAATGTTTATTGAAAACTGAAATAGTTGAGAATGTGTCCGAGTCGGGACCACCTCTGATAGAACAAAACCAGAGTTGCATAGATTTCGAAGGCTTCTTGTACCATTCTTGAGTGCGACGTGCAATATTGCATACCCTCTTAATTTTATATAACATTCAAATATTTTCCAAAGTTCAATGTTTATTGAAAACTGAAATAGTTGAGAATGTGTCCGAGTCGGGACCACCTCTGATAGAACAAAACCAAAGTTGCATAGACTTTCGAAGGCTTCTTGTACCATTCTTGAGTGCGACGTGCAATATTGCATACCCTCTTAATTTTATATAACATTAAATATTTTCCAAAAGTTCAATGTTTATTGAAAACTGAAATAGTTGAGAATGTGTCCGAGTCGGGACCACCTCTGATAGAACAAAACCAAAGTTGCATAGATTTTCGAAGGCTTCTCAGACCATTCTTGAGTGCGACGTGCAATATTGCATACCCTCTTAATTTTATATAACATTCAAATATTTTCCAAAAGTTCAATGTTTATTGAAAACTGAAATAGTTGAGAATGTGTCCGAGTCGGGACCACCTCTGATAGAACAAAACCAAAGTTGCATAGATTTTCGAAGGCTTCTTGTACCATTCTTGAGTGCGACGTGCAATATTGCATACCCTCTTATTTTTATATAACATTAAATATTTTCCAAAAGTTCAATGTTTATTGAAAACTGAAATAGTTGAGAATGTGTCCGAGTCGGGACCACCTCTGATAGAACAAAACCAAAGTTGCATAGACTTTCGAAGGCTTCTTGTACCATTCTTGAGTGCGACGTGCAATATTGCATACCCTCTTAATTTTATATAACATTCAAATATTTTCCAAAGTTCAATGTTTATTGAAAACTGAAATAGTTGAGAATGTGTCCGAGTCGGGACCACCTCTGATAGAACAAAACAAAGTTGCATAGACTTTCGAAGGCTTCTTGTACCATTCTTGAGTCGACGTGCAATATTGCATACCCTCTTAATTTTATATAACATTCAAATATTTTCCAAAAGTTCAATGTTTATTGAAAACTGAAATAGTTGAGAATGTGTCCGAGTCGGGACCACCTCTGATAGAACAAAACCAAAGTTGCATAGATTTCGAAGGCTTCTTGTACCATTCTTGAGTGCGACGTGCAATATTGCATACCCTCTTAATTTATATAACATTAAATATTTTCCAAAAGTTCAATGTTTATTGAAAACTGAAATAGTTGAGAATGTGTCCGAGTCGGGACCACCTCTGATAGAACAAAACCAAAGTTGCATAGATTTCGAAGGCTTCTTGTACCATTCTTGAGTGCGACGTGCAATATTGCATACCCTCTTAATTTTATATAACATTCAAATATTTTCCAAAGTTCAATGTTTATTGAAAACTGAAATAGTTGAGAATGTGTCCGAGTCGGGACCACCTCTGATAGAACAAAACCAAAGTTGCATAGATTTTCGAAGGCTTCTTGTACCATTCTTGAGCTCGACGTGCAATATTGCATACCCTCTTAATTTTATATAACATTCAAATATTTTCCAAAAGTTCAATGTTTATTGAAAACTGAAATAGTTGAGAATGTGTCCGAGTCGGGACCACCTCTGATAGAACAAAACTAAAGTTGCATAGACTTTCGAAGGCTTCTTGTACCATTCTTGAGTGCGACGTGCAATATTGCATACCCTCTTAATTTTATATAACATTCAAATATTTTCCAAAAGTTCAATGTTTATTGAAAACTGAAATAGTTGAAATGTGTCCGAGTCGGGACCACCTCTGATAGAACAAAACTAGAGTTGCATAGATTTCGAAGGCTTCTTGTACCATTCTTGAGTGCGACGTGCAATACTGCATACCCTCTTAATTTTATATAACATTAAATATTTTCCAAAAGTTCAATGTTTATTGAAAACTGAAATAGTTGAGAATGTGTCCGAGTCGGGACCACCTCTGATAGAACAAAACCAAAGTTGCATAGATTTTGAACGCTTCTCAGACCATTCTTGAGCTCGACGTGCAATATATGTATCTGTAACTTTATATCCTCTTAATTTTATATAACATTTAAATATTTTCCAAAAGTTCAATGTTTATTGAAAACTGAAATAGTTGAGAATGTGTCCGAGTCGGGACCACCTCTGATAGAACAAAACCAAAGTTGCATAGACTTTCGAAGGCTTCTTGTACCATTCTTGAGTCGACGTGCAATATTGCATACCCTCTTAATTTTATATAACATTCAAATATTTTCCAAAAGTTCAATGTTTATTGAAAACTGAAATAGTTGAGAATGTGTCCGAGTCGGGACCACCTCTGATAGAACAAAACTAGAGTTGCATAGATTTTCGAAGGCTTCTTGTACCATTCTTGAGTGCGACGTGCAATATTGCATACCCTCTTAATTTTATATAACATTAAATATTTTCCAAAAGTTCAATGTTTATTGAAAACTGAAATAGTTGAGAATGTGTCCGAGTCGGGACCACCTCTGATAGAACAAAACCAAAGTTGCATAGATTTTGAACGCTTCTCAGACCATTCTTGAGCTCGACGTGCAATATATGTATCTGTAACTTTATATCCTCTTAATTTTATATAACATTTAAATATTTTGCAAAAGTTCAATGTTTATTGAAAACTGAAATAGTTGAGAATGTGTCCGAGTCGGGACCACCTCTGATAGAACAAAACCAAAGTTGCATAGACTTTCGAAGGCTTCTTGTACCATTCTTGAGTGCGACGTGCAATATTGCATACCCTCTAATTTTATATAACATTCAAATATTTTCCAAAAGTTCAATGTTTATTGAAAACTGAAATAGTTGAGAATGTGTCCGAGTCGGGACCACCTCTGATAGAACAAAACCAAAGTTGCATAGATTTCGAAGGCTTCTTGTACCATTCTTGAGCGACGTGCAATATTGCATACCCTCTTAATTTTATATAACATTCAAATATTTTCCAAAGTTCAATGTTTATTGAAAACTGAAATAGTTGAGAATGTGTCCGAGTCGGGACCACCTCTGATAGAACAAAACCAAAGTTGCATAGACTTTCGAAGGCTTCTTGTACCATTCTTGAGCTCGACGTGCAATATTGCATACCCTCTTAATTTTATATAACATTCAAATATTTTCCAAAAGTTCAATGTTTATTGAAAACTAAAATAGTTGAGAATGTGTCCGAGTCGGGACCACCTCTGATAGAACACAACTAGAGTTGCATAGATTTTCGAAGGCTTCATGTACCATTCTTGAGTGCGACGTGCAATACTGCATACCCTCTTAATTTTAAATAACATTTAAATATTTTCCAAAAGTTCAATGTTTATTGAAAACTGAAATAGTTGAGAATGCGTCCGAGTCGGGACCACCTCTGATAGAACAAAACTAGAGTTGCATAGATTTCCGAAGGCTTCTTGTACCATTCTTGAGTGCGACGTGCAATACTGCATACCCTCTTAATTTTACATAACATTAAATATTTTCCAAAAGTTCAATGTTTATTGAAAACTGAAATAGTTGACAATGTGTACGAGTCGGGACCACCTCTGATAGAACAAAACCAAAGTTGCATAGATTTTGAACGCTTCTCAGACCATTCTTGAGCTCGACGTGCAATATATGTATCTGTAACTTTATATCCTCTTAATTTTATATAACATTTAAATATTTTGCAAAAGTTCAATGTACATTGAAAACTGAAATAGTTGAAAATGTGTAGAGTCGGGACCACCTCTGATAGAACAAAACCAAAGTTGCATAGACTTTCGAAGGCTTCTTGTACCATTCTTGAGTCCGACGTGCAATATTGCATAACCTCTTAATTTTATATAACATTCAAATATTTTCCAAAAGTTGAATGTTTATTGAAAACTGAAATAGTTGAGAATGTGTCCGAGTCGGGACCACCTCTGATAGAACAAAACCAAAGTTGCATAGACTTTCGAAGGCTTGCTTCTCAGACCATTCTTGAGTGCGACGTGCAATATTGCATACCCTTTTCATCTTATATAACATTCAAATATTTTCCAAAGTTCAATGTTTTTTGAAAACTGAAATAGTTGAGAATGTGTCCGAGTGGGGCCACCTCTGATAGAACAAAACCAAAGTTGCATAGATTTTCGAACACTTCTCAGACCATTCTTGAGTGCGACGTGCACATTCAAATATTTTCCAAAGTTCAATGTTTATTGAAAACTGAAATAGTTGAGAATGTTTCCGAGTCGGAACCACCTCTGATAGAACAAAACCAAAGTTGCACAGATTTTCGAACGCTTCTCAGACCATTCTTGAGCTCGACGTGCAATATATGTATCTGTAACTTTATATCCTCTTAATTTTATATAACATTTAAATATTTTGCAAAAGTTCAATGTACATTGAAAACTGAAATAGTTGAAAATGTGTAGAGTCGGGACCACCTCTGATAGAACAAAACCAAAGTTGCATAGATTTTCGAAGGCTTCTTGTACCATTCTTGAGTGCGACGTGCAATATTGCATAACCTCTTCATCTTATATAACAATCAAATATTTTCCAAAAGTTCAATGTTTATTGAAAACTAAAATATTTGAGAATGTGTCCGAGTCGGGACCACCTCTGATAGAACACAACTAGAGTTGCATAGACTTTCGAAGGCTTCTTGTACCATTCTTGAGTCCGACGTGCAATATTGCATAACCTCTTAATTTTATATAACATTCAAATATTTTCCAAAGTTCAATGTTTATTGAAAACTGAAATAGTTGAGAATGTGTCCGAGTCGGGACCACCTCTGATAGAACAAAACTAGAGTTGCATAGATTTCCGAAGGCTTCTTGTACCATTCTTGAGTGCGACGTGCAATATTGCATACCCTCTTAATTTTATATAACATTAAATATTTTCCAAAACTTCAATGTTTATTGAAAACTGAAATAGTTGAGAATGTGTCCGAGTCGGGACCACCTCTGATAGAACACAACTAGAGTTGCATAGATTTTCGAAGGCTTCATGTACCATTCTTGAGTACGACGTGCAATACTGCATACCCTCTTAATTTTAAATAACATTAAATATTTTCCAAAAGTTCAATGTTTATTGAAAACTGAAATAGTTGAGAATGTGTCCGAGTCGGGACCACCTCTGATAGAACAAAACCAAAGTTGCATTGATTTTCGAACGCTTCTCAGACCATTCTTGAGTGCGACGTGCAATATTGCATACCCTCTTTATTTTATATAACATTTAAATATTTTCCAAAAGTACAATGTTTATTGAAAACTGAAATAGTTGAGAATGTGTCCGAGTCGGGACCACCTCTGATAGAACAAAACCAAAGTTGCATAGATTTTCGAACGCTTCTCAGACCATTCTTGAGCTCGACGTGCAATATATGTATCTGTAACTTTATATCCTCTTAATTTTATATAACATTTAAATATTTTCCAAAAGTTCAATGTACATTTAAAACATAAATAGTTGAAAATGTGTACGAGTCGGGACCACCTCTGATAGAACAAAACGAAAGTTGCCTAGACTTTCGAAGGCTTCTTGTACCATTCTTGAGTCCGACGTGCAATATTGTCTACCCTCTTAATTTTATATAACAGTAAATATTTTCCTAAAGTTCAATAATTATTGAAAACTGAAATAGTTGAGAATGTGTCCGAGTCGGGACCACCTCTGATAGAACAAAACCAAAGTTGCATAGATTTTCGAACGCTTCTCAGACCATTCTTGAGTGCGACGTGCAATTTATGTATCTGTAACTTTATACCCTCTTAATTTTATATAACATTCAAATATTTTCCAAAGTTCAATGTTTATTGAATACTGAAATAGTTGAGAATGTGTCCGAGTCGGGACCACCTCTGATAAAAAAAACCAAAGTTGCATAGACTTTCGAAGGCTTCTCAGACCATTCTTGAGCTCGACGTGCAATTTATGTATCTGTAACTTTATACCCTCTTAATTTTATATAACATTTAAATATTTTGCAAAAGTTCAATGTACATTGAAAAACTGAAATAGTTGAAAATGTGTACGAGTCGGGACCACCTCTGATAGAACAAAACCAAAGTTGCATAGACTTTCGAAGGCTTCTTAGAGAGTAAGGACGGCCTTATAAACCCAAAACTTTTACCCCTTTTCCTTCCCCCCCTTTCAGGGGGGGGTAAAATGTTTTGGGTTTATAAAGCCATCCCTTGGGTGGGGAGGGGGAGGAAGGGGGGGGTAAATTGTTTTGGGTTTATAAAGCCATCCCGTGGGTGGGGAGGGGGGGGTATATGACGTCACGTGATGGTGTTGGCGGGAAATTTGAATTTATTTTTAGTGTATTGGTATGACGTCACGGCTAATTTTTTTATGACGTCACGTGGCTGGTACCTGTAGGGATAGGCTTATGCTATTGTAGATCCTGAAAAACATAGGCTTAACTAGGTTATTCTAGGCTTATTATAATTATGAATCAGAATTTTAGTCAAAAACCTTTAATGAACACAATCAATTCCAATTAATTCGCGAATGTACGCGTCGTTATTTAAGCAAATGTAGAATAAATTATATAATTGTAGCTTACGCGTCAAGTTTTTGTCACGAACCAAGTTACAAAAATCTTCGAAAATGCTCGAAGGAACTATACACGCTGCTAGGAAATTTTTTACACGGTCGTAATCATTGTGAGACATAGTACCGCGACTTACATAATATTTTTGATATATATCATTCATGCGTTTTACAATAGCTTCGTACATGCATTTAATAACTTCGGCTTGATCATTTAAAAGCTTGAAGTGAAATCTCATAAAACTAAATTTCTCGTTCAGTTTCCCTGCCTCGGCCTTTGTTAGAGTGAATACGCTGCCATCGTCGAATACTATATCCCCCTCCATAACGGTTATTTTTATTTTCAAGTTCAAGTAACGATAATTACCCCAGTCGCCAGTTTCCATAGCTGAATAGATCTCCGTCCACTCCTCCATAAATTCCTTCAAAACGTCTTCCGAGATTGTGAGAATAATCCCGTCCTTCTTTGTCAAAAGTAAGCTTGGCTCGAATCCATTTACACCGAAAACGGCATAGCATTCATTACTTAGTCTAACACGGGCGTTCACGCGGTAAACTCCTACTTTGGCGGACATCCTTACGGCAGGTCTTTACGGTTTAAAAGGTTACAACTGAATGGTCTTTATTGCGAGATTTTCTTGAGAGTGCGGGGTTGATAATTACCCTGAGGGTATATTGACTGATGCTTTTCTTTTTTTATTGCCCTTTATTGGCTACATACACGATGGTTTAGGACCTTAAAAGGGGGGCGAGGGTACACCATTTGTATTGTTGTCAATGGAATCTGAGTGTTTATGACTCACACAAACGTGTTAAGACATTCCATCGGCTTTTTATTTATACGTAATATTTATACGTAACATCGTTCAGACTGGTCTATGGCCATAAAAAGGGGCAGAACTTGAACAAAGAATTTATCCCCATCCGTTTTTATTTTTACTATAAAGACGTGTTTTAATGGGTTTAGGGGTATGGTCGAATCAGTTGTATTGTTATGAATTGAATCTATTTTCGGATTTATTGCTTTGTTAGTCGGTGACTCTTCCTACCACGAAACATTTAATTGTTTCCAGGTGTTTGCCCCTAAGGCATTATCCTGACAAGTCTCAACATGTTATGTCTTTGTTGCGTTACCCGAAATTAAAGTAATATTTTTAAAATACCAAAATGCAAATTCAACTAGGAATACAGTTACGAGGATGAAAGTAACGGCCACTATTTTCCCTGGCTTTGAAAGAGCTTCGCGAATTAACGTCTGCTTAGTAACAGCATCCATTACAATCTAACCTTTCATCCCCTTATTTGGGATATAAATAGCGTCTGATTTGGTCCAGACCTCATTTGATTGTTAGACACCGCCAGGATAAGATGAATCGTGAAATTACCCGTCTAGAAACGTTTGGCGCATTTGCGAGTACGTTTGTAAAACCGTCAGAACTAGCCCGTCATGGGTTTTACTATTTAAGTTCGGGGACGGACGCTGTTAAATGCCATTTTTGTGACTTAACGCTACGAGGATGGGAACCTAACGACAATGTTTTCGAAGAGCATCAGAAATTCAAGGCAGACTATCCACTACTTCAAGGATTACCAACAAATAACATACCTATATTCGTCCAAAACCCATTGACTAAAGACATGCCGCCAAACAGAAAGTACAGAGATGTCCCTCAAGAAGAGTGGGAGAAAGTAAAAGTCATTCCGCCAACCCAACCCATACCAACAACACTTACTACGAATGACGATATTGTACTAAGAATTAAACGCGTTAATCTCGAGAAAGCTATAATTGAAATGTTTATTCAAGAACTTTTGCGACATGAAAGTTAGATCCTATTATTGTAATATATTCCATACCTTATTACGTTTCTAAATTATAAAAGAACCAATCAAAAAACTTGAAATGTAACTCGAAATAAATATAATTTTTTCCTTAATTTGTTCTTTGTATTGCTATTATACCTACTACAGTCTTGATAAAACCTCGTTGAAATAAATTCTAACTAAATTTATTCAAATCATTCCTATTTTCAATTTGGTTCCTCAAAATGATTTGTGGCTTTAGGGAGGGGTGAATGACCTCGGGTCCCTGAGATGCATGGGAATTTATTTTTCTTTGATTGGGCCACCCCACAGGTTGGTTTATGACCTTGAAAAGGGGGGCTGAACAAAAGCATCTATTCGCTTTGTCTTTTTGGGTCATTCCAAGACTTCTATGGCCATAAAAGAGGGCTGAACTTGAACAAAAGAATTTATTTTGTCAATTCTTTAATTGGACCCCACACCAGATGGTTTAGGGCCTTAAAAGGGGGCGTGGTCGAACCAGTTGTATTGTTATCAATGGAATTTATATTTAGAGTGTTTTATGACTAGCCCAAACGTGTTAAGACATGTTTATGACATTGAGGGGGATCTGTTTTTCTAATTGTATCACGAAAGTATAAAAGGGCGGATCACTCTAGGCTACTTATCAATTTACTTCTGACCGCTGTTGATGCAAGCCAAGAAATCTTCTGCTCCCAAACAAAACTTGTGAGTTATTCCGTGCCCATATCTTAGTGCTTTAGTATTTTTGACTGTTAGTTGACTCCTAGTATTTTAGTATTTTAACTTAGTTTTTACAAGTGTTTTCAATTTAACTTAAATTTTTTACAAGTGTTTTAGTATTTTTAACTTAGTTTTACAAGTATTTTCAATTTTTTACAAGTGTTTTAGTATTTTCATTTTAACTTAGATTTTTATAAGTACTTTAAATTTTTTATAAGAACTTTCAATTTTTATAAGTACTTTATTGTTTTAGTATCTGACTGTTTTTTATAAGTACTTTAAATAAAAAACACCAATTTTACCATGCACAAGTGTCTTATTATATACTAATGCGGAACTTGATACAAACAATACTAAATTACACGTGATTTATATAAAATACATGCAAAGGTTATAGCTGACTACTACTAAAATACCCATGAATATTGATTAAAATACTGGCATTTATATAATACTACCTAAAAAAACACCAATTTTACCATGCACAAGTGGCTTATTAGAAATTAATACTGAACTTCATACGAATAATACTAAAGTACACATGAATATCGACTAAAATACAAACATTGTTATGATGCAAAGTGAAACATACCCATTTTTTTATGAAGCAAAAGTTGAACTATGATGCTTCCACAATTCTATTTCATCTCGAAAGTCACTGCCGTACCTGATTTAAATCTCTGGTGAATCATCTGTCCATTTGTAACACGGGCACAAGTCCTTAATCCGGTATTTAAACTCACCGCACAGAGTACAAAAGTTTCGCTCGTCAAGAAGATGTCTTCGCTCTTTATGGGTCGACATACGGATAAGGTTTTTAGATTGAACTAAAACACAACGTCTGAAGTGCGCACAGTCACGTGATGTGCAGAAATAATTTAATTGGCCGCAGTCAGGCACGTCTTTTAAAGTCCCAGCACAATGAGGGCAATGTAGATGACCCGTACGGGGCATGGGGGCATACCCTAGTTTTTTGAGGTTTTCATGAACATTTTCGGCCATACCGAAAGAGATATGGTCAGATGAATTAAATATACCGGAATATTACTTATTATGCTAAAACTTTAACCGATCTTAACATTTCCGAGTAAAGTATACACGAATATGGCTAGACTGTCTCTTATGTTTTCTATTTAGCACACATTTTAAGGGACATTTTTACCAAAACAAGAATTACATATTACGTAAGGTGCATCGGAGGAAACACGTTATTTCTTACTAGCCTTGTCACCAACCTTTCTCTCCAGAGTTCGGAAGTGAAATGACTCTCTATAGTTTACAAAATCCCCTTTTGGCCACCCAGGTGTATGTTATATGACATTAAGGGGGGAGGAGGGGGGTCGAACATGGTTCATAACAAAAGAATTTATCCCAATCTGTTTTTTTTACTTAGAGGTAAACACGTTCAGACGTGTTGAGGGGGGTAAGGAGATCAACAAAGATGTTAACGGCATGATTGTAAAAATAACTCACTCTGACACGCTGAAGGGTCCGTTACCATTAGGTGCGGGAGGTTGCTACGTTCTCCCCATCCCCATTGTATGTTTTTAGTTGTTATGGAGGCAAGTACACAAAGGTTGACAAGAATTCGCCAGATCTTGGAGATCAACCCCCTAAAATCTACTTATTGTACTATTTATTTTATTGATCTTGGGAATGCTGGAATTCCTTAATCTCTGGTTTCAGAGTTTGGACGAGATTGTTTGAAGAATGACGTCATCTTACAAACATGTTGAAACGCGCCCGTAAAGAATAACTTAATCCTTTTGTTAACAAATACTCTTTGTAATCTCTTTTGTATTTTTCAAAAATAAATGTGTCACCTTTTTAATACTGTTTTCTTTTATTTCATATAAAAAGTAATGGAGGGGGGGTAAAAGAGAGGGGTAGGAACTATTGGTGATAAATAAATCGAATATTTCTATCAATATATTCATTCATCATCATGAACTAGGAGCTGCAGAGATATCATACTTTTTACTCCTGGCCACAAGATGGAAACTATAAAAAAGCTTTAAG
>JAEQBA010001027.1:247659-370217 GCA_019434445.1 Phalangium opilio | reverse complement strand
GTTTGAAACTGCACTGCTCGTTCCTGAATAAAAATACCCGTGATGTGTTGTGAGTAATACTATTTTTATAAAAATATGGCTATGTTTCGCGATTTGAACTTACACTTAACAAAAAGCGGTGTAACGGTAACTGTTTGTCCGCGGGGAAGAGACGTAGAACCAACAGTTATTGTTGAAAGTGGAAACTTTATTTTAATACCGTATAAAATATGGTACATCTTGAACAAACGTAAATCTGAATTCGCGGCCTGTATGCAGAAATCGTCAATTAAATTTTTACGTTGTCAAAACATCTATATATCTATTACGAATTTGGGTCTTGTCTTTACGTATGACGAAAGCGTTCCAGTAACAATTAAACCCGAAGTATTTGCGCTTATTATGCAAGACCCCATGAACGGGTTTATTTCAACCCATATTAACTTTATTATTAATCAAAGAATTTTCATAAAAAATATGCTACTCACCTTTCGAATTCTTTTGGGTGATTTTGAAAAAAAACTATTGGATGTTAAACGCGAGTATAAAACTACCTTACACGCATTTTGCAGCACGTTAAATTTAACCGATCTGTTAAAATCTTACGAAAATAATTTACGTAATCCTCAAAATATTCAATGTGTTTTAAGCATTCAACAAATGATTTCGTACTGTTTAATTGAATTTTAAAAAATCTTTTAATAACATGTAAAATTAAAATACAACAATAATAAATGGTATATATTGGAAAAAGTTAATATTTTTTAGAAAAAGAGTTAAACATTTAAAGGATAATCAAAAATTTCCATAAATGCCGTATTAATATCATCGGGATGGCCGCGACAGGGGTAATGAATATTAACCATAAAAACGGGGAAGCAAATACCCACTATCTTATTATAGCGGGGACAGGATAGAGTTCTACAATAGAAAGCCTTTGAAATATTTCTATCGATTTCAGACACCTCTCTTCCTTTACAAACGCAGCACGGTACGAATGCGTATGAATGAGTTTCGAAGATTCTAAAATACATAGCTACTTTTACTTAACTATAGTTTTTAATGGTACAAATATCACTTACCCTGCAGATGCCCTTTCTACCGCTAAAGCTGCGGTAATTTCTAACGGTACTTGGGTTCTATAAAAAACACTCTTAAGAAACTAGAAGCTTAAAAACAACTAGTAAACTTTTAGCTTACAGAGAGTCCATCTCCTGTAACTGCGGCTGAGGATTATCTTCTGGGAGACCCATGTTTTTTTAAGACTTTCTCGGATGAAGCGTTAAAAGAAAATGATAAAGTTTTCCCCTAGATATCTACTATTTAAAGAATTATTATAAGGCGTTGTCAAGGATAACAACTTTCCTAGCTTTAATTTTTGATATTCGAGAGGCTCTTGAAAAACATTGGTTACAGTGTTCGTATTTTAGTGGGGATTTTTAATAGAATGTTTAAGCTTCATATAAATGACGAGACATTTTTTCTTAAAAACTTATATATATATTTTATTCATTTATTTGATAGACATAATTAGGAATATTTCTAAGATAGAGAGGTGAAGCGAATCTAGAATTGAGAAGAAGGTCAATAGGCAAGTAATATTCATAGTAGTTGAGACAGATAATTGATTGATAGAGAGGACAGTCTTCGTGGTTGCAGAAGTAGAGCTTGTAGTGCGTAGTTTGAAGTTGATATTGGATTGACAGAGAATAGTTCGTTGGAGAGTAGTTTTTACAGCGAGGACAGGGGGTGATTCGAGAGTACATGTAGCTATAATAAAAAATATATAAGTAAAATCGGTTTTTAAAACAAAAAAGGTTTTTTAACTTACTTTAGATCAATTTCGTCATCCGTGGCGTGTAGGTCTTCTTGTAGAAAGTAATTGTAGGATTTAGGAAGATGGGCGTTGTTAATGTAGTAAGAGTTAGTGGATGTTTGATAGATATTAACTGGATGGAATTGTCCTTCCATCCAGCTGAGACAAATTAATGTATGGTAGAGAATACAGTTGTGGTTCATGCAGTAAAATAATTTAAAGGATATAGTATTAGTATTTATTATTCCGGAAAAGGTACGAAAATTATATTGGAAGTGGTTACAGGATGAACAGGGAGTAATATAAGAATACATGGCGCTGTAAAAATCTATATTAATTTCGATTAAAATTAACAAAATAGTTTTTTAGCTTACTCTAAATTAATTTCTACATCTTCGGTATCTGAATAAAATGCATTTTCATTCTCGTCATCACTTTCGGATGCGCTATATAAAACAGTATTAGTATATATCTTGCTAGATATAAGACAAAAAAACTTACGTTTCTTCAGATGATTCCGTAGAGACCACATCCGGGTCGTCCGCTTCGGCGAACATATCAATACTCGCGATTAATTCGTTTATTTCCTCCTCCACTCCATCTGGGATATCATCTTCCTCGAGGATGATGATTGGATCAACTTCCAATTCATCATCGATATCCCAGAGTTGGGGTAGAGCGCTATATATAAAATAGATCCGGTATTAAAAAATAATTTTAACTTGCTAGCTAAAATAACTTACAATTCCTCAGCCGGTTGAACAGCGTTTGAGTCAAAAGATTTTGCTGGACACATTTTTTCTAGTAGTACTCTAGACTTTGAAGATATTTTCAAACTTAAAGTTTTTTTGCGTTATGATGTGAAACTTTGAAATCCGTTCAGTTTATATATGAAATTTTCAAGGTTGTTAGCTTAAGAAGTCTAGTTAGGAATTTGTAATGAGCGTCGAGGTCATCCCTGGTTTTCTTAGAAAAATATTTAACTGTTGGTTTTTTATGTATTAACGACTTTAAAGAAGGGTCCATATTAATGAGCGTCCCTATCGAAAAATATTTATCAGTCGTTTTAAGAAGGGTGCATATTATAAATGTATAATTTTAAAAGAGGCCCTCACAACGTGCGTGTTTCTTATAAGATATTATTACTTTTCACAGACTTGAATGAAAAACAATTTTCGGAATTAAATACCACAGGCCAAACTGAGTTACAGAGTGGTCAGGATCTAAACTGTCTTTTTTGTGAAAAAGACGATATTGCTAGTTTCTCATCTATTGGTGGTGAAATTCATTACTGCGTTAACAATAATTGTGAAAAATTTAAAAAAGCCATTTATAAACAATACGGTAAAGTTTTAATCACCAATATTGAAAACGCTTACGCGATTCTGGACAATAGTTTTTTTTGTATCAATTGTAACCAGTTTTGTTACAAAGCTCAACGTCAAGAAAAAGAATGTTCATACTGGGATAGTGAAGAGGAATCAAACTATTATTTGTGTAGCTTCCCCAAAAAATGAGAGAAATTTATTCGTACAATTTTAATGAAAAAAATATTATTGAACATGATTGTAAAAATAACGTACCTCGGTTAGGGACGTTATGTCTAATCGAAATTGAAGACAATCGTCAGAAATTTGCGGGAAAGTATAAAATAACTCACACAGTGATTAGAAAACTCGTTTGCGAAGAAATTTTGAAAAACAAGCGGGAGAGTTATGTTGTAGAACTATCTTGGGTCACTTTCTGTACAGTTGACTCATTATGTCAAATCGATACGGTTGATTGTGGTATTTACATCCCTACAACGGAGTGTAAACTAGGTCGGATTCATAAGTACTATAACAAACAAAACTGGCGTTGTCAACATCGAAAAGAGGCGGCCTACGTTCTGGGATACGTTTGTCACGACAGTGAGGCTGTTCAAGCAGTAATTAACACGGCGATTGTTAAAATCATTTACGAATGCAACTCTACGCTGACGTATAAAAACCCATTTCGCAAGAATTACGCAACATCTAACAGCTTCAGCTCAAATTTCTTGAAGCTGTTATATATTAGTGTTGTAATCGATTCTTTACGGTTCGGCAATTCCTCTAAATCATCCTTATCAAATACACTGTCTAGATTTAGGGATACATTTTTTAAGGTTCGATACTCTTTTTCTAAAACCGGACACTTTCGTGACAATGTATCCATTGATAACGTGTCTGAAGTGATTTTTTCAAAGAATGCCACTAACAAATCTTACGAAGATTTTCAAAATGCCAATCCATCTTTCCTAGAACTTGAAGGTGAAGATTGGGATTGGTAAGGATTTGCAAGATAGTGAACCATCATTTACCTTTTAGTGAAATAAAAATTCAAAAAATGGATTCCGGGGTTGGAGAATGCATGTATCACATGGTTTTTGGTTCAAGTAACAATATAAATTATCGATTTTCGAGTTACGCGTGTGGCGAAGCTTTTTGTATTAAATCACAAGCTGCGAACGCGATACCTCGGTTAGGTACGTTATGCCTGATCGAAATTGAGGACAATCGTAAAAAGTTTGAAGGAAACAATCTAATATCGAAGTATGCTATTGCTCAACTTGTACACAGTGAAATGTTAAAAAACTTGTGGATCAACAACATTGTTAAAGTATCTCGTAACCGATATGATTTTTGGAGAGATGTAGTCTCGATCGATACCAGGGATTGCGGACGTTACATCTTGACTACGGAGTGTAAACTAGGACGTTTACATAAATACTACCCTCATGAACTTGATCAATGTCAACATTCGAGTCAAGCAGCGTACGTTTTAGGGTATGTGTGTCACGATCAAGCGAGTGTTGAATCGGTATTAAACACAGCAATTATAAAACTTTTGTATGAATTTAACACTCGTTTGATCATAAAGGATAAAAATGGCAATTATGATTACTTCTATTATATTAATGGTGATCCCCGTATTAGTTATACTGTTAATGTGATAAAGTTATTATATATTAACGTAGTTATTGAAGAATTGCATAACTTTAATCATTCGTTAATGGATTTAACTTTCACTTTCGAAAAAATGAAAATAAAATTTAATCTCTTTACAGAATCTAAAAATATTCCAAGAATTTTGAGAGATAAAATCGGTTTAATATATGACCCCACTTTTAAAGTATTTTCAAAAGACGCTATTGATTATGCACGCCTAGAGTTGCAAAAAATAGAACAAAAACTGTTATATTCATTTCCAAGTTTTTGGAATTATTTTCACAGAATTTAACCCCAGAAAGAACGCTGTCAATTATACTTTACAAGATAGTGAACCTTTTGGTGAAATAAAAATTCAAAATGGACGTACCGAACGTTTTTGCTGTTGAATCACGTAAAAATGTAAATCATCGGTTTTCGAGTTACGTGTGTTACAAACCTATTAGTATTAAATCAGAAGGTGCAAACGCGATACCTCGATTAGGTACATTATGTTTGATCGAAATTGAGAACAATCGTATAAAGTTTGAAGGAAACAATCAAATATCAAAGCATGTTATTAATCAACTTGTACGTCGCGAAATGTTTAAAAACTTGTGGACTATCAACACCGTTAAAGTATCTTACTACCGAAGTGTATATTATCGCACACGAAATGATGGTGGTGAATGGGCGGAATTGGCCTCTATCGACACCAGAAATTGTGGACGCTACGTTTTTAGTACGGAATGTAAACTAGGAAGTATACATAAATACGACCCTAATGAACTTGATCAATGTCAAGATTCGAATGCAGCAGCGCACGTTCTAGGATACGTTTGTCACGATCAAGCTAGTGTTGAATCGGTATTAAATACTGCAATTATAAAACTTTTGTATGAATTCAACACTAGTTTGATCATAAAGAACAGACAACACAATGACACCCCCTGGAATATATATATTATTACACCTATTAGTTATACTATTAATTTGTTAAAGTTATTATATATTAACGTAGTTATTGAAGAATTGCATAGATATAGGTATTCTTTAATGTTTTTAACTTTCACTTTCGAAAAATTTAAAAATAAATTTACTCTCATTACAAGATCTCCATATCTTCCAGATATTTTGGAAGGTAGAGATAGAGATGGACACCTAATATTAGCGTATGACCCCACTTTTAATGTGTTTTCAAAAGACGCTGTTGATTATTATCATCGTCAAGACTTGGAACAGATGGAAACACGCTTTTTAAATTTATTTCCAAATTTTTGGAATGTTTATCGCAGAATTTAATCGTGATGTAATCAATACAAATAAACATTGTTTTTTAAAAATTTATTTCATCCATTAATTTGTTTTTTACACCATTGACACTTTCGTGCATTTATATATGTGTCAGGAAATATTGCATATGGTAAAAGTAAAGGATAAAAACCAAGAAGCGCTACTCCTGGGTTCATAGATAACATTCCACAAATAATTCCTACAGGTACAGTTATAGGAAGTAGAATCATATATGTTCCAGCTATAAAAGAATATTCGATTCCCACCTGTAAAACACGCTGCGTACAACATCGATTATTACAATATTCTTCAGTCTGGGTTTGCTTGTAGTTGAAACGTATTTCTCCGTTGGTGGTACATCTCTACCTATCTCATCGATAGAACAATGTATAGGTATGTTGCATGTCGAAAACCCTTTCACAATTGGGCATTCCGGGGAATATTTCCGATGCTCCTCATTTACTTTATCATTAGCTTTCCAACTATGTAAAGTTATATCGCAATAAAAACATTTAACGGCGTCGCCTTTCTTTAAATAATAAAAACCATGTTTCGCAAACTCTGACGGTCTTATATTACTAACGGGGTAATCTTTAAAAGTTTCGAGCCGTAGTTTTTCCCAGTTCATTATAGCTTTACGTTTTGTCCCGAACTAATATAATTTCAAACCCTGTTGCTGATATATCTTACAAATTTTACCTACGTCACAACACCACACGTGACTCACACGTGACTCGCATTTGATTGACAGGCGTGGGATTCTGAATTATGCAAATTATAATCATTTTCGCTTCATTTGCATGGTTTAAGGTCAGATCTCTGAATTATACAAATTTAGATCCTAATTTGCATAGTCAAAAGTGGGATTTCTGAATTATGCAAATTTGGATCATTTTCGGCTAATTTGCATGCCTAAAAGTGTGGTAACTTACTACTTGTAGGTACTTGTGGGTGCTTGTAGGTACTTGTGGGTGCATTTCGGTACTTGTGGGTGCATGAAGGTACTTGTGGGTGCTTGTAGGTACTTGTGGGCGCTTATAGGTACTTATGGGTGCTTGTAGGTACTTGTGGGTGCTTGTAGGTACTTGTGGGTGCTTGTAGGTACTTGTGGGTGCTTGTAGGTACTTGTGGGTGCATGCAGGTACTTGTGGGTGCATGCAGGTACTTGTGGGTGCATGTAGGTACTTGTGGGTGCATGTAGGTACTTGTGGGTGCATGCAGGTACTTGTGGGTGCATGCAGGTACTTGTGGGTGCATGTAGGTACTTGTGGGTGCATGTAGGTACTTGTGGGTACTTGTAGGTACTTTTGGGTACTTGTGAGTGCTTGTGGGTACTTGTGGGTGCTTGTAGGTACTTGTGGGTGCTTGTTGGTACTTGTGGGTACTTGTGAGTGCTTTTGGGTACTTGTGGGTGCTTGTAGGTACTTGTGGGTGCATGTGGGTACTTGTGAGTGCTTGTAGGTACTTGTGGGCACTTGTGAGTGCTTGTAGGTACTTGTGGGTGCTTGTAGGTACTTGTGGGTGCTTGTAGGTACTTGTGGGTGCTTGTAGGTACTTGTGGGTGCTTGTAGGTACTTGTGGGTGCTTGTAGGTACTTGTGGGTGCTTGTAGGTACTTGTGGGTGCTTGTAGGTACTTGTGGGTGCTTGTAGGTGCTTGTGGGTGCTTGTAGGTGCTTGTGGGTGTTTGTAGGTGCTTGTGGGTGTTTGTAGGTGCTTGTGGGTGTTTGTAGGTGCTTGTGGGTGTTTGTAGGTGCTTGTGGGTGTTTGTAGGTGCTTGTGGGTGTTTGTAGGTGCTTGTGGGTGTTTGTAGGTGCTTGTGGGTTTTTGTAGGTACTTGTGAGTGCTTGTAGGTACTTGTGGGTGTTTGTAAGTACTTGTAGGTACTCGTAGGTACTTGTGGGTGCTTGTAGGTACTTGTGGGTTCTTGCCCCAAGTACTTGTGGGTGCTTGCTCCGGGTACTTGTGGGTGCTTGCCCCGGGTACTTGTGGGGGCTTGCCCCGGGTACTTGTAGGTGCTTGCCCCGAGTACTTGTAGGTGCTTGCCCCGAGTACTTGTAGGTACTTGTGGGTGCTTGTAGGTGCTTGTGGGTGCTTGCGGGTACTTGTGGGTGCTTGTAGGTACTTGTGGGTGCTTGTAGGTACTTGTGGGTGCTTGTAAGTACTTCTGGGTACTTGTGGGTGCTTGTAGGTACTTCTGGGTGCTTGTGGGTGCTTGTAGGTATTGTGGGTGCTTGTAGGTATTGTGGGTATTTGTAGGTATTTGTAGGTACTTGTGGGTGCTTGTAGGTACTTGTGGGTGCTTGTGGGTGCTTGTGGGTAGGTGGAATTTTTAGGGGGGCGCCTCGCGTTTCAAATCATTATTGTAAAAAATGTATTATTCTAATTACAATAAGAATACAAACTTTTAATGATTTACGTTTTATTTTTGAAGTATCATTATAAATAAATGTCTGATTGAGCTAAAGATGTGGTCCCCTTTATATATGTTTCTGCTTAGTGCAGATTTTGAAAATGTAAAACAGTTTCTTAACATTCTTAATTAAAATAAAGACTGAAGGAACAGATATTAATCAAAAATGTCTTGATTAGAATCAAGACCTAAAAAGTATCGATAAGACTGAGGTTATCACTTGTCTGAATGATCAGATATTAATTTTTCTTTTTAATTGAAACTTAAATGCATGCTTAAGAAAAAACAACGTTCCATTACCGTTTTCCGTTGAAATAAATTATTTTACTGGTAATCAATTTCAAAAATTTACTTATCTCGGCTTTTCGACCACAATTCCATTCCCTGAAAACATTTTATCATTACATTAATTACTTTTGGGAGATAACGTGTCAAAATAGCCTGTAAAAGAAGAGAAAACTGTAATAGCGGTCTTTTTAGCCATGATAACAGCCTTTTAAAAGTTGCAAGCACTATATAACCCTTTCGAGACTAACTGGACCTGAGCAAACTATAGCTTAACCTGCTACTAGTACGACCAGAGAGAATTGATGTAATCTGGAGTTACATCAATCATGTGCGACCTGCGGCCCTGAAACTCTCCCATAGTCCCAATGTGTGTAGAACATAATTTTTTCGCTGTTATCTGCCTAAATCAATCTTTCTAGGTAGTGCCGCCTGCTCACTTGAATTTTTCATGATATAATAAGGTAATGAACACAATTCTAGATAACTATTTTCACTACCATGTCCCTCTGCTAACTTGAAGCAAACTTTCCTCTCTTTATGCAGCTCATTACCGGTGCCATTCCCTTGACTTTCTGTTCGTTATAACTACTATCATGAATTTATTTATTTCAAACCAAAATATAAAAAAATGGATTCTTTTTCCTTTTGTGCTACTTAGAATTTTCAAATGTATATAATGTTGTGCCGTGCCATATCAAATAGTCTCTGACCATTGTTAGAAACTAGAGATAGAAATTGGGCAGTAACACTGACCATGCCCTGAACTATGAGAAAGAACAATACGACGGTTGACTAAAGTACACTTGATATTACATCCTTTTGCTAAACCGCGAGTAAAAATCTTACTGTCCCTATTCAATTTGGCGCCATTGGTTTTAGAATAATTAAAATGTTCCCCTGCGAAGCGTGCCGGTCACAAATGGGGATGTAACGTCTTTAGGAACCTTTTAAAACGCAAAACCATACACGTACTCTCCCAAAAGTAATTAATGTAATGATAAAATGTTTTCGGGGAATGGAATTGTGGTCGAAAAGCCGAGATAAGTAAATTTTTGAAATTGATTACCAGTAAAATAATTTATTTCAACGGAAAACGGTAATGGAACGTTGTTTTTTCTTAAGCATGCATTTAAGTTTCAATTAAAAAGAAAAATTAATATCTGATCATTCAGACAAGTGATAACCTCAGTCTTATCGATACTTTTTAGGTCTTGATTCTAATCAAGACATTTTTGATTAATATGATTTTAGTACCAGTCACTTTTCTTGAAACACCTTCACCCTAAGACGTGTGATATGAGAGAAATTTTACTCCCTCCTCTTGTTAAATTAGTAAAATTTAAACTTAGTAAAAATATAAACTTTCCTTACTAAATAATTAAAATTATACTGCGCGTAACCGGGTCTTTGGTCTCGGCAGGGATAGATTTAATTTTAGAAGTAGGAATGGTGAACAGAGTAATCTGGAAGCGCGTCAAAGTCCCAGACCCCCTTCCACGGGAAAGAAGAGGCGGGTCATAGTGACATAGGTAAAAAGGAGTTACGTGTTTTTCGTCGTCCCCGTCAGCAACGTCATCAAAACGAAATTTAAGTGAGCCAATAAGATAATTTAAACTTTTCGTTACGTGTTGGAGGGAGGGGCTCTATACTGGACTTTGAGTCGGACTGAAGTAAATACTAACCGGCCTCAATTCCTACTTCTAAAATTAAATCTATCCCCGGTCTCGGGAAATCCGCCAGTGCTGTTGCAATGAAGGGCAAGTAAAACAACTTGATCCAAACACTTCTGTTTCAATCTTTCGGATGACAAAGTTTGAGGTAATACGATACATGGCGGTACTCCTACCCCACCGCCTCCTATATTAAATCCAAGCCCGTGTACGGTGAAATTTTTAGGGGGGACTTTATGTTGTATAGGAATGTCATTTTATCCCAATAGGTGGCGGGATTTATCCGAGATTCGAAATAATGGTTGTGTTAGCACAATACATTTTCTTCGACTAGTTGGACAACCTTGACTAAAGTGATATAAGTATTTGATTATATTTCTCATATCATGATTAATTTGAAATAATCCAAGATTAAATTCAGTACATAGTAGGGGAAAATCTTGAAATTGAATAGGAAAAATTGGAATTTGAGATGAAAATTAAGGGAGGAAAAAGGATTAAAATATTGAAATCATATGAATTATAGGAAAGTGATTAGGGAAATTTTAGGATTATTGATTAGTAAATTACATCTAAATGCAGGATAATCTAGGAAAACAAAGATAAGCAATTGAATGTTATTACATACTGCGCTGAACTAATTGTGTACAATTTCACCCTTGAATTTGAAAACTGTAGTTTAACAACGGTGGTTAAACTTTAAAGTGAATAAGTTCCCTCATTAAGCGAAGAAAATTAAACAAAGTAAACTAAAATTTGAAATGGAAAACTTAATATAGGAACATGTTTAATTCTATTAGCAGTTTTTATTTATTTATTTCATCTGAAATATCAAAGATCTCCAACCTAGCATAGACAGGAATTAACCAATTCAAAAAGAATGAAATAACGGTCGTTTTCAAAATCTAAAAGCTATAGTTAATCGCGCCTCTAGCGGTAGAGACTGGCGAATTAAAAATGCACTTCTGGAAAATTTTTTGGGACGGCGAACGGGCTTGGATTTAATATAGGAGGCGGTGCCTACCCTATAGGCCCTTTGTTTTAGGCTTGATCCTAATAGCCTACCGTCACCGCCCAAGCATATCTGATTTCCTTCTTGCACCCATCATATCCTAGACGAGGTAGTTACGGCTTAATAAGATAGCAACCCTGTGCAAGAACTTGACAGGTCTGCAAACTCTGTTTGTATTAATATGATACAGACATCGTATATAAGAATCATTACTTTTAAACAGTGGACGCCATGGATTTCATACAACAAAACAGAAAAAGGGAAAATATTTGCCTTACACGGCGCAATGTTTAACCTTTTGGAACATTTTCAGAAAAACCTTAAAATCAGGTAATTATTTCCAATATTTATAAAAATTAGAATCTTAGGACAATTCTTGACGAACCCATTTGTCCTGGAATTGTGGCATCTTTGAGGTACTTGTGTGGGTCAAACTGTAGGTCCCTTTCTCCCAAAGAGTGTCGCATGCTGCATACGTTTATGAGATATGTTCCATAAGTATGACACATTTATACTTACTGAATTAAAGCTAGTTCGAGAACAACGCTAGAATCGACTATATTCGGTGCACTGTCCATCTTCCAATTTAGTCTGTATTAAACTCTTGACATCGCCTCATCAGGGGTTGCTTTACGATAATCTATGACGTTTCACCTGCGTTACTTCATGACAAACTCTCAGTGCCCAGTGACCCAAACTTATGAACTTATGAAGCTGTTATTGTTATGTTTCTCCCCTTTAAACATCCTTACCATTATTCAGTTTTTGCTAAGTCAATTCTCTCTGTAACTCATAAACTAACCACACATATACACTAACAATATTTCAAAATTGTATAACAGGTTTGAATATGTTGAAGCTCCTGACGGGTTTTGGGGTCAAGCTCTTCCAAATGGTTCCTTTAATGGTATGGTTGGAATGGTACACAGAAATGTAAGATATCAGTTTTTAAGCTCCCAAGACAGACTTTATTCATAAAAACCGATTATACTTAGAATTAAAATTAAAATCAATTTCTAGATTTTAAGGTATCGCTTATGGAAGAAAGATACTTAATATTCAAACATATAGCAAAACTCACGGGCTATTCTGACTATTTCAAGAAATAATTTTTTTGTTCTCTTTTTTTCGTGGTTTCATTAGGCAGGGATAGATTTAATTTTAGAAATAGGAATAGAGAACAGAGGCATCTGTCATAGACCCGGACCCCCTTCCTCGGGACGGGGGGTATGAAAGAAGAGGCGAGTCATAGCGACAGAGGTAAAAAGGAATTACGTATTTTTCGCCGTCCCCGTCAGTAGCGTCATCAAAACGTAGATTATGTGAGTCAATAAGATAAATTAAACTTTTCGTTACGTGTTGAAGGGAGGGGCTCTATACTGGGCTATGAGTCGGACTGAAGTAAATACTAACCGTTCTCCATTCCTACTTCTAAAATTAAATCTATCCCTGATTAGGTTAAGCAGCGTATTATCCAATCTGAAAATTTCGTGTGTTGCTAGTAAACAAAATTTTTAATCGTTTGTTTGATGAGAAAGTCTGTCAAGTGCAATTTAAAGGGTTCCGAAAGTGGCGTGCGCGGGCGCGTTATGAAATGGCATTACACTACAGCAAGAAAGCAGCTACAGCGCTGGTTAAATTCTTGATTTTCCAGCGACCTGTTGAACTCTTTAAATTAACCTTTCAAACAATATAAACATTGACAAACGTTATAAATGCAGGAAGTCCATGTTGCTGTCGGCCCATTTATTATGGACTATTTCAAAATGAGGGCCGTAGATTTCTCTAGTTCTCTTTATATGGATTCGATATCAATTCTCGTGGGGAAGCAAAATCATAAGCACCCGCTTTTTCCAGTTTTACATGTATTTAATGGAAAGGTAAGTAGCGCTTAATTTGATAGAGAGGTTTATGTGCTTGTAGTTCACCATTTCGAACTGCGAAAAAAGAAGAGATTTTGGGATATTTTTAGAAGCTATTTTATCCATTGTTTATTTTTTCCCTATATTTAAACCAAAAATAATCGATGCAATATTAGAAACCGAGAGAAATACGTTGAAAGCTAGAGCTCTACTAGAAATTGGTGGTGAGCTAGTCTTGGTAGCCACAGTCCTGGGTACACTCTTGCAGCGTTTGCTCCATTTCGCGGGGGGGGGGGGGTGGCAATTCACTCTGAGAAACATTTTTTGAAAGACCCATTGCTGGACCATTTTGCGACCAGTGAAACGACCCTATATTTAAACCAAAAATAATCGATGCAATATTAGAAACCGAGAGAAATACGTTGAAAGCTAGAGCTCTACTAGAAATTGGTGGTGAGCTAGTCTTGGTAGCCACAGTCCTGGGTACACTCTTGCAGCGTTTGCTCCATTTCGCGGGGGGGGGGGTGGCAATTCACTCTGAGAAACATTTTTTGAAAGACCCATTGCTGGACCATTTTGCGACCAGTGAAACGACCTGCTAAAAATAGCGTATACCTAATGTTTAGCTAGAAACGTTCCCTACCTTGATACGAAAGTCAGATTTATTTCTAATTTCAGGTCTGGCTGGTTCTTTTCTTGCTATTACTAAGTTGCTTCTTAATTTACGCTTTTATTGGTCATAACGCAAATCCGAGATCTAAAGCAGATAATATATTTAGTAATGCATTTATAGTGTTTATTTCGCCACTGTTTAATACATGTAAGTGTTTCATTTATGTCCTTCTATATTTTATTTTCCCCCCCTAAATCACGATACTAATATTAAGGGTGTCCGGAGTCCAAGAGAGAAGGCAAAAGACAAAGTCAACGAATTTTAATAACATTTTGGAAAATTGGTTCGAGGTTCCTATGTTTGGGGCTCTCAGCTGTCTTGCTTTCCGCTATAATCATCACTAAACCAGCAGATTTCATTAAAACATTTCAAGACATTGAAAGATTTCCTGAAGCTATTCCTTTATTAGAAAAGGGCACGACATTCACAAACATGCTAGAGGTATGCATTTTCAATTTATCTTTATAAAAACGCCTTCATCACTCTTAGGATTAGCACAAGTTAATAAGGAGGGATAGCACTTGATATATTCGTAACAATTTATGGCTGTAACAAGACTTGTATCAATCTCGAATTATCTTTATCTCTTCCCTGATTGGCTAATTAGCTGTCATGGTAGTGCCGTTTAATGTCGTGAGGGGGCAAGTGGAGAACCAAATAATAGTTAAGGGTGATAATAATAAAGTTGAAACTTCTAAACCGAGGCATATACAATTTATAAATACTAAATACACAATTTAAAATATATCAAATCGCCATATAGAATCTGCATGGACCAGGCCACCAGACCTTTCCATCTGCAGTCTCCAGCTTAATGTTATTGCTTTTCGCCATTTTGGCAAAGAACACTTCTGATTCCAACTTTTTAACATGTATTACGAGCCAAACATAGGGTATGGTCGCGACCAAAAACCAATATAATTGATCATAGAAGTTTTGTATAGCCATACTTTTGCACTGTGTCGTATCTCAGACCACCTAAACACGGACAGACAACTGAATAAGGACATAGGTTTGCTTAGAGCAATGCCTGACACTAGCGCTATGGCAGCGGGTGTCCCAAGTTCATCACCATACCACATACAAGAAAATTATAAAATTCGGTTGTAAATTACGGTCGTTAGACGCTTGAGTTCGCATGCTACGCATTTCCATTTGTTAACGCGGGTTTAACACGGTTTTGCCTGTCCATGATTAGGTGATCTGAGGTCGTATTATGCTTGGAAGTAAAGCGGATATCCACGAGGAATTTCCAACCAATTCTATATATCAAGGCATACGTGTCTTGAATGGGATATTTGATATTTTTCTACACTTCTTATTCATTACTTTATCTCTTAAATTGTGTATGTTCAGCTTAACAGCGTACCAAACGGTAAAGAAATTTGGCGTAAAATTCAAATCAATCCGATGAAATCGCTCTTACCATATGATGATTTAATATCGGATGACACGTTGTCAAAAGTGCTAAAAGAAAATGACTACTTTATTATCATTGAATATGCCGGTGGAGCGAAGGCCTTGCATGATCGATTAGAATCTAATCTACCTTGCGGATTTCACATCACCTCTCTTATCGATTTTGGGGCGTTTTACGCTTTTATTTTTAATAAATATTTGCCTTCAGATATGAAAGAAAATTTAACATATTTGTGAGTATATGGTATTCTAAATCTAAAAGACAGCATAGTTGTTTGTTTGTTGTTATTTATCAGTGTAAAATGGAGAATATAACAAGTTTTTAATTGCGGTAGAACTGATAAAATTAGCAAAAATGTTTTTCCTTTTTGTAAAGAAATGTTTTCTGTCTTTCTTGTGCAGAGCAATAAATCTAGTTGAAAATGGTCTATTGGCACATGATATTGAAAGGAGTTCGTCACACTACGACCGGTGCATCCAAAAACGGGATGAAGAGAAAATTATCCAAATTAAATTGAAAAATCTACTTGGAACGTTTATATTTTATTTCAGCGGGTTGCTTTGCGGACTTGTTTACTTAGTTCAAATAGAACGTAAAATATACCGTTTCATGAACGGTTGAAATAGTTTGATTTCTACGTGAGCGTGTTCTTGAAGTTTAGTGACGCTAAATTCCTATAACCCGATTCCTTGAAGCATTCAATCTCTGATAAAATAATATATCTCTATATTGAATTAATTGTAGCCCAAATATAATCTACCACAAGAAAATGTCTTTCTTCATTAAGATATGATATATAGGGAGCTATATGTTATTTACCTTGTGATCAGATCTTTCCTTATCGTCATGCACTTATGCTAGTGAACAGTTGTAGGCCAAATATTAGGATTATAGACATTCTAGACTTTAGTATATAGTAATTTCGACATTCGATTATTTACAGTTCTTATCGTAGTCTGATAAAAAATTATCACTAAACCATATCTTTTAAAATGGTAATAACTCTTCAAAGAATTTATCATTATGTTTATTTTAAAATTTTGTACCCGTATTGACAACATGATAAATAGGAAAACTGCGAAGTTCTTATAGAGTAGAGTAGAATCCGAATGATTTTCAAATAGCCAATTATCCTTGCTGAAGAAAGTTGACCGATAATTTGATTAAGACTTGCAGAGCTATTTATTGACTTATCACTTGTTTATCAAATTGCAAAGAAATAAAAACAAATATTTTAAGAGCATCGCAGTTTACATAGAAAGGATTAACAAAAACAGATGTTGTATGACATGACGACGCAACTCCATAAAATGATAAAAACAAATACTTTAATTTTGTCTTAATTTACAACAGTCATTGCGCGATTTCGTTATTAATATTTAACTCAAAATTCGTTCACTTAAAAGTTAAAAACCAAAAACGGGCTTAGGATAATATTGGTAAACTGGTTGACCACGGGGAATGTATGAAACGTAGTGTATTTTTCGACCATTCAAAGGTTGCAATGGTCTGATGTTACCAGAAATGGCTTCTCCGCTTTCATCCAACAGAACGTCGAACTTTCTAAGCTGTTGAAATTGAACAAATTTGAAATAAACATAATCCTATAATGCATAAGTGTGGGTCTGCTGTGGAGCGCTATAATATCGGTACTGCCCATGCGAAGCAAAATCACAGAGACCACTGCGCCACCTTCGACTAAGAATGGAGACGTGTCTTACAGGGATTTCTTTCCTTGGTCGTGACGTGGAACAAGTAAAGATCGCAGATTACAGTGGTTCCTGTTTTCGGTGATCCAAACCTGAAGCCCCCTTTTCCCCATAGTACAAAATATTCTTTCGACCCATACTTATGGTAAGTATATGATAGGCTTATAATAAAAGGTTGTTTTGTCAGTTACTTTCAAAAATATTTTACCTGGTTGTAGGAGACGGGTAGAATTGTGTCACTGATGACCCAAGTGACCGCCTCTTGACACAAAGGAGTGGTCAAGGAACCCTTGTAAGTCCAGTAACTGAAAGTCCGTATGTTGGGAATGAGAGTGGACAAGTAAAACCGCCCAGGAATTGTTACGTTTGACGGATGTTTAATTCGGTGTAAATTAAGCGTCAGTAGATCGTAATCCACGTCCCAATTCGACAACTATTTGAATGCAAGGAATATCAAATTTGTTTTAGTTTAAGACGTAAATTTGAAATCATAACTTTTAATGTTTCACAAGTTTAAAGTGAAATAATGTGAGGTTGACTATACATTGTTTTCAAACTTGGAGGATTCATTTACCATTTACAAAAGGAGGCGAGGATACTTGGAGGACAAAAAGTGCGCTACTTTGTCCTCCAAAAAATTTGTAAATGGTACTAATCCTCGTAGTCTAAAAACCATGTACAAAAATCGGACTTGTTGGAAAATGACACCAAAAATAGTAACCGAAACGCTCTGAAGGTAAAACTTTCGAAAATTTTAACCGACTGGTGTAGAACTTGCTTTACTAAAGGACAAATCTAAGTTCACCTATTCTAACCTGAATAACATTTTAACCAACAACGGACTATCATAGTTTTAACATCATATATATCATAGTTTTCAAATTTACTTCGATTAGAGACATTAACTGTAAATTTATGTAATAGTGTTTTTTCAAATGTTACTTACGCCACCCAAAATTGCAATTACAATAATACCATCAGCGTGATTAACTGCTTCATGCAAATTTTCATATTTGGTGTTTCTATGGACGAAATGTATCTGCAAGAAATAATTAGAATTAATTATCATAGATCTTAAATATATTGGATACGTTGCATAAGCTCCACTGAAATTTTTTAATGCCACCTATTATACAGTTTAGTTACCTCCAATGCGTTCTTGAAGCCATTGATGGAATGCTCAGCACCATCGTTATCTTTACCGAAATGAAAATGGAATTCATCCAATCGGTAGGTGTCCTCCTTAGCCGGACCACCCCTAATTGTAATTGCTTCCCTGAAGCTGACTTTAACTGTAATTAGAGTCGGAATTCTGAGATTCAAGTAAGAGTAGAACTAAAATGTATTTTCAAAAGAATCTAGGCCTAGATGGCGTTAGGATTCCTTTTAACTATTTCTGGTAATAGCTATTACTATACCTGTGTGCCCAGCGTTGGTCATAGTTATTTCCGAAATGAGTTGATGATATTCGCTTAAGTCCAAGTTAGTGGGAAAAGTAATTGGACTAGCAATGAACGTATTGATATTAATTGGTGATTGTTTGGAACCTCCGCATTTTGGAAAGTACTTGGCCCAATTTAATCGATCTATACATGATGAGAAATTAAAATTGGATATAAACGGTTTATTGATTTTAACAAAATGCAGACGTCAAGCGAGTTGAAGTTTGAATTAGAAAAATGTTTAAATTTTACATCTTACAATGTTTTTCACAGTTTTTAACACATCTCGCTTCGGTCGTTCACTTGGTCAATTAAAGGGATAGTAGCGTTTGTTTTATAGTTTTAGATATTTGAAAAAACGTGAAAACAGACCCTTACAGTTAGATTTTTATAATATATTCGCATAGATTTAATTTTGGAAGTAGGAATGGATAACGGTTAGTATTTACTTCAGTTCTACTCATAGCCCAGTATAGAGCCCCTCCCTCCAACACGTAACGAAAAGTTTAAATTATCTTATTGGCTCACTTAAACTACGTTTTGATGACGTTGCTGATGGGGACTGCGAAAAATACGTAATTCCTTTTTACCTCTGTCACTATTACCCGCCTCTTCTTTCATACCCCCCGTCCCGTGGAAGAGGGTCCGGGACTTTGACGCGCGCCCACATTACTCTGCTCTCCATTCCTAGTTCTCAAATTAAATCTATCCCTGATATTCGATAAATATATTTCGTGTCAAAACAAAATGATCAATTTATACTCTACTATCCCTTTAAAGGTATTATGGTAAATTACTTACACTTATACGAAAATGAACTTGATCTGAATTGACCTAAAATCCATAAAATTATATTAAAATATTTATTACTTACCCAATGCTGGTTTCCTAGTATTTTCGGTGAAATATGCATAATAAGAATACTCACCTAAAGCGTACTTGTTAATGAAAACTAAAATTATGGCGAAAATTACTAATTTCATTTTGAAACTTTGAATTCTTATTATAAATGCGTTTCTTTGTGTCCGAAATCAACCCTGACTGTACATGAAGCGATACCGTTTAATTTCTTTGAACTGTTGTTAGGTCCACTATTTACATTTTGAAATATGAAATCAATGTTGTTATCTTAAAAGACAAGATAAGGATAATAACATAAAGATAACAAAATAAGTATCGATCCCTATTTTTATTGGTTTTTCCTTTATTGGTAATAACATACTTTTATTGGTAAATTTTGCCCTTTTGCCAGTTGATATTGCTTATTTGTTATTATATTGGAAAATAATATGGTCAATGAGACTTTTACATATCAGATTATATTCATTAAAATATTGCATCATTTTGGTGTATAGATTTATCCTTGTTTTAAATTTTGTAATCAAGATATAACAAAATAAGATTTAGAAATTATTTGTTAGTTTTTACCATATTTAGGTCATGTTTATGCCTTGTAGTTTTTATCACTTTAAGCCCATGATGAGCCTCCCAGCTTAAAGTAGTTTACTTTACGATAATTCAAAGGTTGTAGCGGTCTTACATTACCAGAAATTGGTTTCCCATTCTCGTCCAATAAAGCCTCAAACTTTCTTAGCTGTAACATAAATCCAGTTTAAATTTAGTACTTTAAACCGAAAATAACTATCAATAGACCCAACTAACAAATCTTTTGAATTTTTATAACGGCTCAGATTTCATTCTCAGGTTTTGAGGCGAGAAAGTGATAACCTGATTGGCTGAATTTTACCATGTGCAGAACCTGTTTTCACCAAGAGTCAGACTCTAATCCAATCAGAAAAATAGGAGATTTATTTTCGTCGCTCAACGACAGATGGCACTATAGTCAACTTTGTTAGTCACGTGATCCTATCCCTTAGATGGAGACGAGACCAAGCCAACTTGTTTATTTGTTGGTTGGGTCTATCGAAAAAAACTTCGACTAATCGAATTCTATTTCAGACTTTTTCAGTTAAAAATATACCAAAATTTCTCAAATTAAAAATAATTTATCTTGTAAATATTTATAGCCTGATGCAATGTTCATTGACTAAAACATTTTAAATAAGGTTTACATTCGTAGTATTTCTTTGTATTATTCAGTTCATTTTATGCTTTTAGTTTATCTTTTTTTTTTTTTTGAATGACGGAAGAGGTATATTGAATGGCTATTTTCGACATTCCGTAAGTAAGTTATTTAAAACAAAAATTAATCTAATTACAATTAACTGGTTTTCGAATGTATTTTTTCTTCTAATAGGTGATTAATGAACTAATTTCCAAAACTCAATATATTTTTCCCAATAATTTATAGAGTCGAGTTGAACACTCCTAACAAAAACCTTACGTTTAAAAAATGTAAAATATTTTATCTACTTACTTGGTTCCACGTTACGGGCAAAACAGTGTCACTTATAACCCAAGTGACCACTTCGTGACACAAGGGCGTGGTCAATGATCCCTCATATGTCCAGTAACTCAAGTTTCTTGAGTTGGGGATGAGTTTTGAGAGGTTAAAATTTCCAGTAACCTTTACTTTGGAGGGTCTTTTAATTCGCTGGAAATTATCGGTTAGTAAATCCAGATGGGACTTGAATTGTCTGTTAGTCAACTATACACAGAGAGGTACGATAACCGGAATTACTTTGAATTACAATAACTTTATCCTTCAAGTGACAAATTACCCTGCCCATAATGGCAATGACCATTAGACCATCGGGATGTTGAATGGCTTCGTCTAAATCGGTGTATTTAACGTTTCTATGGACAAAGTGAACCTGTGATATTTAAGCAAATTATAACGAGGAATTTCAATTAAAATATTTCTTTTGAATTCCAGAAAATCAAAATAAATGGTGATTACTTAATACAATCGACCTCTCAGGGCTAACCTTTACGAATTAAGCCTAATTTGAATGAAGTCCTATCCAAAAGATATATACCGCTCTCTTAAAATTTAAATATTCCTTATTTAAACTTTCAATACTTCGTTATTTGTGGCACCAAAAGTTAAACATCTTATAATAGCATTTCGTATTCTTTCTAACTCATAATTTAATCAAACCTTTTCTTACCTCAAGATCATATCTGTAACCATTGATTGCGTGTTCAGCACCCTTGTTACGCTTCCAATGAAAATGAAACTCTTCAAGTTTGTACAAGTCCTTGAAGGCGGGTCCACCATTGATGGTAATTGAATCTTGTAAACTGACTTTAACTGTATTTTAAAATAATATCTTGGCAATTTGCTACGATCATCTATTCATAAAAGCGTTTTCAAACCCGAACGTCCAGTGTTGGTTAAATTTAATCCCGAAATACGTTTGTTATAATTGCTCAAGTCAAGATTCGTGGGATATTTATTAGGACTGGCACTGCTGGTCCTGATATTCACGGGTGACTGCATTGAACCCGCGCACCGTTCGGGATATAGTTCGTCCCAACTATAGCGGTCTAAGTGTTTAAGTTAAAGATTACGCTTATTGGCAGGAAAGTTATTATTACTTATGAATTTGAGATTTATATGCTTGTTTTTATGCATAGTTACATTTCTTAACCACATTTGTCTCAACTATCTGCTTTTAATATATCAATAACCCTAAAGAAGAAAGATTTTGTTGAGTCCTCAAGGTTCGGTTCGCGGACCCCTATAGCACTTTAGCCTGTAAAAACTTCCATTTCTAGACGTTTAATATTTTAGCTTTATTTGAAAGTTGCAAAAACTTATTTTCTAAAAAAGCTACATTGTGGAAAAATTTCAAAAGAGTTGACCCAAAAATCATTTAGTGTTTAGTGTCTGCATAGACAGAAAACTCTTACCAATAATACAACGCTATTAACCTTTCTAATGACATTAATGCATTCTATGTATGTTCATTAAAAAACTATCCAAATATACTGGTTTGACAAATTAACGAAATTCTTGAAAAAGTTAACAACAGAAAAAGGTCTACCATAATTTAAAGCCAATTCAATTTCAGATTGCATTTTTTATTATAACTTGCCTTTGTAGGAAAAATCTTGACCTGAAAATATTTTTAATATTTTAAGATATTTCTTTGAAAAACAAAGTAAGGAAATAGGTAACCTTCCATTAATGAATTTGCATATGCAAACTAATATTAAAATTGAAATAAAAATCGCATTATTAACTTAAACAATTTTAAAGCTCTCGATTCATTGAAAACAAAGTAAAGTTTGCAACAAAACATCAAAAATATGCATTTATTTCCAAATTTGAAAAGATATTACTTGATAATCTCAAGTTTTTAAAGGGATAGTCGTGTCGTATGGAATCTTGTATTGGATTTCAAGTAAACTTTTATTTACAATAAACGGAGTATTTGAATTTTATCATGGCTAGGATATTAAATTGGGGCTTCGGAGTTGAATTTTTATCATTTAATTTCAATTTAGCTCTGATGAAATTGCAATCTCAGACCATTAGTGAGTTTTACTAGGTATCTAATTTTCTGCCTCCATAAGAGGTTGGAAATGTAAAATGTTTGATTTTTGGTTAAAAAATTCGTATTAGGAGATGTTTGTTCGGGAAAATACACCCTTTACTAACGTTTTCTTAAGACATTATGCAAATAGGGTATTTGTCACGTGAATACTCCATTTTATCTATGGACTATGTGGCAATAGATGATAGATACTCTTCCAAATGTATATCAATTTATTTTCAGGAGCACTTAATTTAAGTGCACCCATATGATACTATTGGTTTCAGTGAGAACGCTAGATTATTTGTGTGATGTACGTTTTTAATTTAAAAAGTAAATCAATCAATGAATAAATATGCAATTATTCGTCAAAACCCAAATATGTAATACCTTCTGCAAGAATGAAGGGGAAGAATAAAGAACCAAATAGGAAAACAGGCGCTTAGAAAATTCCACGTTAGCGGAAACGGTGAAAACACTATCCTAAAATCTATTATCGTAGTATTTTCACACTTTCATTAATCAACCTTGTTTCTATACTTTACGACACAAGCCTATCATATTTAAAAAGCAGCCAATAACTGATCCGCTGACTCAGTAAACGAGTATCAGGCTATTTTGGAACCAGCATGAATCTAAGTTCGAACCAAACCCATGGTTACTTATTTAAGTTTCTAATCACAGTGTGACAATTATTACAATTAGGTTTCGATAATTATTATGTTGCATATAGACTACTTTTAATATACATTGCGTTAGTAGTGGTATAATTTTGAGGGGCTGTGTTTTTTAGCTAATATTCCCTCGAAAAGCCGATTTTACAGCAAGACGTTTCAAGTTAGCCTAACTAAGGTACTCGACGCCTATGGTTGAGACCTTTCTTCTTATGGAAATATTAGTAGAACCAGAAGTGAGATGAGACTAGAAGTACTGAGCTAACCAAATTCTTCACTCGGCGAAATTGAATATTCTTGATAACACACCAACGGTTGCCCTCTAGTAGCGGTTTCTGAATTTTCCCTCCAAAACGTGAGACGCTCGTGGCGGTAGACGGCCGAACTAGATTCAAGGAGCCGCGTCCGTGTTCCGCAGCTTTATGTTGAGGGGAAGGGGGTAGGAAATGTTTTTGGAACTCGATCAATTTTTCTCTGTAGTGTAGGCCGATGGAAGCGGCATAAAATCTTCAAATTTGTTCACTAGTGCCAGGATCTACTACCAATGCTAGAGCCCTTCACTTCTAGTCTCATCTCACTTCTGGTAGAACTTCCCTTTCCATTGATTTCCTTTTCTTAAGACTTCTTTAGAAAATCTAACTACCATAATCTTGGTTCAACTTGAAGAAACTTTACTCAACACGCGTTCAATGGAAAATGTAGCCTTGACCGTTAATGGTTCGACGTTTAGTACCACGTCAGTGAAATTAGAGAGTTTAAGCACATAACAAGTTTCACGTTGGTTTTACTTTTCTTAAGATGATAAACGTTCAAGAATTATTTAGGAATATAGATGTAGTGAAACTTCTTAAAAAGTCAAGGCTTAACATATAACATCACGAAATTTTCAAAACTGGAAATGGAGCTCGAGTTTTTAAACCATGGTAGATCTACGTATTAAAATTTTTTAAAGAGATCCGACCAAAGCAAGTTTCTAGACATAATATAAGTCAATGAAGGGCAGAAAGTGATGAAGTTACTGGCAGAAAACTCAGTGAATTCTAGAACATTTTTGTTCGATATGCTTAAACTACTTTCGTTACCGTGTAAGCCCAAGTTCTTGGTCGACGACAAACATTACCGGTTTTCTTTATAATTATTTCATCATTCAATGCCTCACGCTTCTGCTAATGGAAGTAACATTTAGGGCACGCCTTAATTTTGTTTCTTCATTTCTTCGATCGCAAATTTTCTCTTTTGTACTGTTAAACATTTTTCATTTCAACTATTTTACCTCAGTCTGTTAAAAAAGTAGTTTCATATTCCAATACTGAGAATTATATATAAGAATCATGTACTCGAAACATTTTTCACGTGATTAGGTAAAGGCAACGCACTTTGTGGAAAAATGGAAATGCAATGGAAAATAGGAGCTATGATAATGGTAAGTTTAAAAAATGGCTTATTGATTCAAAAATTTATTCTGTATTTTTTCTGTTCTTATAAATTTGTAAAGAAATACGAGATAATTCATCATGTTTCTAGGGCAGGCTGAAATAAATACGGTATGTTACAAAAAGAGTGGTAGGACCGAAGTCCAGAACAGTGGGTTCAATGACATTTTGCCCTAAGAGCCACGGTTTACAAGCTATGATTAGAGTGCTATAGAGATGACACCTTTATTAAATTAGCAGTGGTTTTGCATAAATTTAAGGAATCATCATAACGGTGGCTCTAAAAAACAAAATGTAATAGAACATTTTCAACTCACTGTAATTCAATACAACCACTCTTTTGTAACACAATGTATAGGATTTACGTCAATTATTTATTAATATTACCATTTAATGATTAAGGAACATATTAAAAATTTGGTAGTTTGTTAAAAATAACATGTTTAGATGTTTTGCTGATTCTGTGACTTAGTGGTCGAATACTAAAAACTTGGCGGTTATTACATAAAATGTGTTTGCCGTTTTAAATATTATAATTATCATTAACAGGATGAAAATGTTACCCGTGATAGATTTAACTTCATGAGTGAATATTTGGCTAAAAGGTATTATTCTCTCTTATTGGACAAATCCATTTGGTCTAGCTCTTGAATGATAAATTATGCTGTTTTATAGGAAAATTAAACTTGTCAATTGTAACATAGCGTTAAAGACATTTCCATTTCCTGATGAATGTTTTGTAAGTTCACATTAGACATTAAATCGTTTTTCAAATCCAGCGAAATAATCTTGTGATTATTTTAGACGTATACCATTTCATTCCTTGACTTCACGGCTAAAGACATCCAACAAATGATAGGGAGCGTAAATTTGTCTAAAATATCATTTACGATGTCGTCAGTGACCAGAACTGTGACTTTTTCTTCATCGCCAATAGCCCAAGAATCAGCCTCATTGGATTTAATTCAAATAGATAAAACGGTATTGACTTTTTCACACTTTTTTATAGGAGTCGGATTTTATTCGAAAATACTGTAATTTTTACACTGCAAAATATCAGTTAAATAATGATACTTCTGAAATCAAAGGACAGTTTTAGTTTTTAGGGAACAAATTTGAAAAAATTAACTATTTTTAATTTTTTTAAGATATTCTACACAAAATCCTAAAATCTGATAATTAATATATATTTATAAAAATTAGGAAAGAGCGCGCGTAGGAATTGATGATCCCATCTCAAGGGACTAGGAGTGGAGGTTTTTATTAGTCTGCGGTTTAGTTTAACTAACATTCATTGCTTCTTCCTCAATACTAAATTAAGATTACATTGTTTTATTGTATCGCATAAAAATATTCTTTTTTTTAAGGTTCTGAGTCTACTTCTGATAGCACTAGCGAGTTGTTCATTGGTTTTGATGTACACCAAGGAATTGAAATTCAATTGGAGAACACTAACTGTTTGGCTGGATAATATTTGGATTAATTATGGACTTTTGTTTACTGAACGTAAGATATAATTGTCACTAAGCGATTCTTTAGAAGACATTAACTAATGCAATATTTTTACAAACCCTTCCAGGTAGTAATAATCCACCGATTTTTTCAAGTGGCAGATTTGCATTTGGCAGTTGGTTGATATTAGTTTTGCTAATGACGATTGAAATCGGAAGCAATTTAAAGTCCAGTTTTTCTGTTGTGTCTTACGACGTCATAGACGGTTTTGATGATCTTTTAAAATCTAAGAAAATTGACGTCCTAACATTTAAACACTCTTTTATGATGTGGAAGTATTGCGAAATGGTAAATTTCATCATGGAATAAAACTTGCGGAATAGCTTGTAGCTAGAATATAAGATAATGAAATTAGAAAAGGGTTGTTTTTAAACTCTTATGCTAACCCCCAAGTACATACTATAAAATTTATAAAATTACCGCCATCAAACAAGATGTATTATTTTTTTTTTTTTTTTGCTTTTAATTGAAGCTATTTAATTTGGGTCCGGGTAGTTAAAAGTCTCAAAGGCTTTTTGAAGGATCATCCTTTTTTAGCCAAACTAGCCTATGGCATTCGCAAAAGGTTTTGCAAGTACCCCTTTTCTGGCTCACTTGAGTTGCATATCTGGCTTATAGTTCGAAGGCGAAAGAGCCGTAGGGGTCCTGTGATCGGAACTAATAAAGAAGATGGCTTAAAAATATTAATTCGATTACATAGTTTACAGACTAGAAGGATTCATGCCACTTACACTAAGGCTGGCTTTTGACTCCACCTGGCAGTCTGACCTCTTTGTGTGGCACCTGAAGCCAGGCTTCCTTGCGCAACACCTGAAGCCTGGCTTACATGTGTAACATCTGAAGGCTGGCTTACATGTGTAACATCTGAAGCCTGGCTTCCATGTGTGAAAGATATGAATCCTCCTAGTCTAAAAACTATGTATAGCTTGAAGTAAATAGATAAGTCACTTTTAATATTTCTCTTATTCGCAGGCAAAAGACGATGGCTATAATGAGAAACGGAGAGAAGGTTACGCTAGATTATGCAAATCTACGGAAAAACCTAACATAATAACGGATCTAACGTTAATTCCGAAAAACAGTCGCAAAAAATCTAAAAAGAGCACAGCTTTGTTGACGACTATGATGGAATTGAAAACTCATATTCGAGGACAATTTAAAAATATTCGTCGGAGTAATAGATTATTTTACTTGGGGGAAAAGTCAACCGTCGACGAACTGAGTTACTACTACTTTTCTGAAAATATTTCCAATAACGCGTATCTAAGAGAGCTGATAATTAAAAGGTACTATGTCGTAATTATAGTTGAAGACGTCAGCTAAAGATCTGATTTAATCATTCTCTACTTAAGCGATAATAATGTTTAAAATATTCCTTTAAATGTTTTTGCTGATATCTTTTACGAAACATTTTATGTGGACCTTTTACCTGTTTCAGCGCACTGGTACCAATGGAGACTGAAGCGTTGGCGTACAAGAGATTTGAAAGCAAATATATTCTGGATATTATTTTGTGGAAGAAACCTATTGATACAGCTGAATCCCTCGATTTGGAAGGCTGTCAGGTTATCTTTAAACTCTGGCTACTTGGCATTTGCGTCTCCTGCTCAGCCTTACTAATTGAAATTCTTTCTCGATGTTCGATTATGAGGCGAAAGAAACCAGCAACAAATTGGTTCGGTAAAATTGCCGTCCGCACCATAAAACGATGAACAACATCATTTTAAGAAAACCCGTACTCTAGTTTATGGAGGACAGGACGATTTTAGATAACAACCTATAAATGTCGAAATTATTTGTTATCTCTTCATTATAAGCTATAACCTTGGTTTTTTTTACCTACTTCAAACGAGTAAAATTTAAATTGCAACTTGTATCACAACACATGGATTTTAATCTCAACTCACACTTAAGTATAATTTTAAGCGACGCTTGTAAACAGGGTTGTAGGACTAACCGTATCCAAGACTTCTTTAGAAAATCTAACGACTAGAATCTTGGTTATATTTGAAGAAACATTACTCAACACGCGATCATTGGAAAACTGTAGCCTAGACCGTTAATGGTATCATGAGTTTCCGTTTTAATACGTTTAGTGCCACGTCAGTGAAACTAGAATGTTTAAGCACATAACAAGATTCACAATGCTTTAACTTTTGTTAAGATGATAAACGTTCTAGAATTATTTTAGGAATATAGATATAGTGAAACTTCTTAAAAAATAATTGAAGTCCAGAATTAATATGTAATATCTTGAAACTTTCGAAACTGGACAGGGAGCTCATGTTTTAAAGATTGGTATATAGATCTTCGTATAAACAGGAGTTCATAATAACCTCCCTTCGGGGGGGGGAAGTACGAAACTAGTTAAAAAGCCCGTAACAACAAAGTTTCGCCGTAAAGCTCAGCGGATTTATACACCGCTTAACTCCCAAAGAAATAGTTACCCTCCGCGCATTAATTTCCCATATTCCGGGTTAGCACTATTTTTATCTTGTGATTTTGGGAGCGAAAATGGCTCGCGAGTCGCGTCTGTCGGCGCGGTCAGCCGCAATGTACATTAAGCCTTGGCTAAGAAGTTGGCTTTGCGATGGTTTCTAGTTTTCTACAAAACATTTAAACGATAGTCATTAATGTTTTCTTGTGATATGTGTGAGAATTCCGTGGTTAAATTAAAACGGTATGGACAAATTGATTCCCAGTATCTTTAATATAAGAATTCCATCGTGTTTCTACGTCCACATACTCGCCATTTTTCTTAACGACGGAGATCCCATCATCCCAGGCTCCCAGCCAAGGTTTGGAACGAAAAGCAAGGAGTATAGATACTACTACAATCTACTGTAAAGTTGTATGTCCATCAACAGGCTAGTCCTTTATATGCGCAACGACAAAATCTTGTTGTTCGCGATTTTTACCATTAGCTCTATGGCAAGTTTCGTACTTCCCCCCCGAAGGGGGGTTATTATGAACTCCTGGTATAAAACAACTTTTTAATACTTTTGGTTATGTGAGAAATCTTACAGAATTCGACCAAAGCAACATAAATACGTCAATCAAAGACAGAGAAAGATGCAGATGCAGCCAAAGTATACGGAAATATTTTTGTTTGGCTATACACAATTAAAAGCTTTTCTAGCAAAGCTCTCTATAGCACCAAATCCAAATGACGTCATCATTAAATATTTTCTAATTTAAAGCACCAGAACGTTATCTCCTTAATTTCCTTTCTGCTTAACTTCACTTCACGGTTTCAACTTCTACAAAACGCTCTGGAAATTTCATAACTTTTTGGTTCGATATGCTTAAACTACTTTTGATATCTTGGTCGAAGAAACACATTGCCGGTTTTCTTTATCAATATATCATCATTCAATGCATCACGCTTCTGCTAATGGAAGTAACATTTAAGACACGCCCTATCATTGTTTCTTCACTTCTTCGATCGCAAATATTGTTTTTAGCACGGTTGAATATTTGTCATTTCAAACTTTCTGTCTGAAAAGTATGTTTCATATTCAGTTACTGAGAATTATTAATAAGAATCTATGTACTCGAAATATTTTGCCCGTGATTATTTAAAGGCAAGTGCACTTAACATAGTATAAAAATGAAAATGCAATGGGCAATAGGAGGCTTAATAACTGTAAGTTTAAAAATGGCTTATTACTTGAAAGATTTTATACTTTTCTGTTCTTATTTTATAAATAAATACGAGATTATCCATCCCGTTTCCAGGACAGATGTAAATAAATACACGGTGTTGCAAAAAGGGTGGTAAGACTGAAGTACAGTGGACTCAATGACATTTTGTCGTAGTAGCCACTGATTACAAGATATGATAGGAGTGCTATAGGGATGACCCCTGAATTAAATTAGCAGTGTTTTTGCGCGAATTTAAGCTGTCATTGCTAAAGCACTCCTATAATAACAGTGGCCCTTAAAACAAAATGTCATGGAACATTTTCGACTCAAAAAAGTTTGCTAATAAAATCCACTTTACTTAAATATAACCACCATTTTTGGAACAATTTTACAAGATTTACGTTAATTTTTTATATATATTACCATTTAATGCATAAGTAGCATCAGGGATAGATGTAAGTTTAGAAGCAAAAATGGACAACGGTAGGTATTTTCTTCAGTCCGACTCATACCCCGGTATAGAGGCCCTCCCTCCAACACGAAACGAAAATTTAAATTATCTTACTGACTCACTTAAACTACGTTTGATGACGTTTCTGACGGGGACGGCGAAAAAAACGTAATTCCTTTTTACCTCTGCCGCTATGACCCGTCTCTTCTTTCAAACCTTCCCACCCGTCCCGGGGAAGGGGTCCGGGGATTTGAAGCGCGCCCAGATTACTCTGTTCTCCATTCCTGCTTCTAAGATTACATCTATCCCTGGTAGAATAAACAAAAATTTGTAGTTTTATTTAAAAACAAGTGTTTCGACGGTTTGCTGACTCTGTGACTTAGAGGTTGAAAACTAAAATCTTAACGATTATTACGTGAACTGTTTTTGCCCTTTTAAATAGTATTATGTTCCTTAACAGGAGGAAATGGTTACAAGTGATAGATTTCAGTTCATGAGTGAATATTTGGCAAGAAGGTATTAGACTCACTTATTGGACAAATCCATTTGGTCTAGCTCGTCAATGATAAATTGTTCTATTTTTTAGGAAAATTAAACTTGTCAATTGCAACTTAGGGCTCAAGACATATCCATACGAATGCGCTGCAAGTCAATTTAGACATAAAATCGCTTTCTAAACCTGGGAGAAATAATTTTGTGAATTTTCAGACATATCAGATTGTATTCCTTGACTTCACGGGGAAAGAACTCCAAAAACAGATGGAGAGCAAAAGTGTCTCTCCTAGGATTTCGTATATGATGTCGTCGGTGACCAGAACTGTGACTTTCTCTTCATCACCCATAGCGCAAGAATCAGCCTCATTGGATTTAATTCAAATAGATAAAACGGTATTGACTTTTTCAAACTTTCTTACAGTGGTCGGATTTTATTCGAAAATACTGAAAAAAAAAATCCTCATAACATTACAAAATCACAGTTAAATTAATATAATCCTGAAATCAAAGGGTAGTTCATAGGGAAGAAATAAAATGTGATAAAGTTAACGATTTTTAGATAACTTAAGAAATTCCATGTAAAATCCTAGTCTGACCAGGAATCAATATCTATTTAAGTCAAAGTCCTGACTTTTTGACTGACTGACAATCAACACCCAGCCAAACAGATTTATCTAGTAAGATAAAATTTTGCAGGGATCTTACCCTTAAGGTATGCTTTAAGACGGATTTTTTCCGTCCGCCGCCATCTTGAAAAATGGTGGCAAGAAATGTATAATATTTTCATTATGGAATAACGCATGCGCGGTTCTACTGATTTCACTAAAATTTAGTACACTTATTTAATATATCCAGGGTAGTTCATAGGGAAGAAATAAAATGTGATAAAGTTAACGATTTTTAGATAACTTAAGAAATTCCATGTAAAATCCTAGTCAGACCAGGAATCTATATCTATATAAGTCAAAGTCCTGACTTTTTGACTGACTGACAATCAACACCCAGCCAAACAGATTTATCTAGTAAGATAAAATTTTGCAGGGATCTTACCCTTAAGGTATGCTTTAAGACGGATTTTTTCCGTCCGCCGCCATCTTGAAAAATGGTGGCAAGAAATGTATAATATTTTCATTATGGAATAACGTATGCGCGGTTCTACTGATTTCACTTAAGGTTTCCCACAGTTCAGTTCAAACAGTTCAGTTTTCGGTTCAGTTCAGTTATTTTCGGTTTCAGTTTAGGGACTAAACTGATTTGATTGCTTCAGTTCAGTTTCAGTTTGCATATCTCCAAACTGATCAGTTTTCAGTTCGGTTCGGTTTATTTCTTAAACTGAACTGATAAAAACTGAACTGAACAGATAGTTCAGTACTCTTTCGATCTATCGCGAGAAACGACATCAATACGTTCCCACAAACATTAGCAGAACAATTGAAAACTGGCATCGTTTAGTACTTCATGCTGTATGATGATTTTGGGCATGTGTTGCGTAAAGTTACCTTATCAGTGTCGCGTATATTTCATCACTAGCTGTTACCCGCGGCGCGGCTCGCGTGAAATAAGAACTTCCATCAAAATGATATTAAGAATGGGTAAATTTTACTGATGACTAATATTTTTATAGCACCCTAGGAGCGAAGGCACTCGGCGTTGCCCATCAGCCCGTCGGGACATTTTTTATTACTTTTCACGCGGACATTATTCAATAAAAAAGGGTTTTTAAGTTTTGGGCCGCCATTTAAAAAGATGGCCATAAATCGAACCTAAAAGACCATTCAGCTCATCTATACGTTAAAGGAAACCAGTGTATTAAATATTTTTGAAATCGGTTGAAAAGCGCGGACTTTTTTCATAGAGAAGATTTTTTTACATTTCTGGACGCCATTTTTTAAGATGGCGGCTGATTGGAAAAATATTTCTTAGTACGCGCCTACTAATTATGAGTAATGTTCCTGTAAATTTTCAGCCTTCTAGGGCAGGCGGGTTGGGCTGGGCGTGGATTATCAGTCAGTCAGTCAGGACTTTGATTTATATAGATATAGATTTATGTCACGTATATTTAATTATGCATAGAAATAAGCTATTAATTTAAGTCCCGTGATTAGCTGGGACCCTCTGCAGAGAGACACAGGCTAAAAGAATACCAATAATTAGTAACTAAAAAGGGTATCATAATTAGTTAATTAGTCAAAGTTAAATTGTTCAATGTTAATAATTAGTAGTTAGTGAAATAAACATGACTCTTAAGGTATGGCACTTGACGATTCCAAAAGACTTAGTAGTAGTAGAAAATGTTAGCGGTTAATAGATACAATCTGGGGTTTTCGGTTCAGTTCAGTTATAACTGAAAACTGAACTGATCAGTTCGGTTTCCTGGCTGAACCGAACTGATAATTTCAGTTCAGTTTCAGTTCTTGAAAATCTTAACTGAAAAGTTTCAGTTCAGTTTCAGTTTTAGTCCAAAACCGATTTGAACCGAACTGTGGGAAACCTTAATTTCACTAAAATTTAGTACACTTATTTAATATATCAAGAAGTAAGATGAGACTAGAAGTAAAGAGCTCTAGCATTGGTAATAGATCCTGGCACTAGTGAACAAATTTGAAGATTTTATGCCGCTTCCATCGCGCCTACACTAGAGAGAAAAAAATTGGTCGAGTTCCAAAAACATATCCTACCCCCTTCGCCTCAACCTAAAGCCGCGGAACAGAGACGCGGGTGCTTGAATCTAGTTCGGCTGTCTACTGCCGCGAGTGTCTCACGTTTTGGAGGGAAAATTCAGAAACCGCTACCAGAGGGCCAACCGTTGGTGTGTTAAAAGCTCGATACCTTACAGGCGGTGTTTATTGTTTTTGGGATTCACTTTCCCGCCATATTTTAAATTTTTGGCTTGAAAGGTAATAAAACAAGACGGCCCAAGGGCTCGTAATAGTAGCCATATCGTACGAGTGAATAGCCCCTCTATACCCTACCCTAATGAGTGGATAACCCCTCTATACCTTACCCTAATGAGTGAATAGCTTAAATGATTTACCGTGCATAAAATCATAGTGAATAGCCCATCGATTCCCTACTCTAAACAGTGATTAAATTATGACCGTATAAATTTACTTATGCTGTAATTCTAATATTCCGGCGAATCGAAGAACAGATAGTTTTTAGTGATAATCCCCTCGATGAGTTTACAACATAGACTTATGCCGATGCACACTTATCGCATCTTATAAATTTCTAACAAGGACTTATGCCCAGAAACTTTTGAAAGAGAAAGTTTAGTTATAGTGATTACGCATTTTAGTGATTATCCCCTCGAATTACCTTTAGCAATGCTAAAATGATCAAACGCATAACGCTCATTTAACACTATGTTAGCTCTATCTAAACCCACCTATGAATTAACCGCCAAAACGTTCCAGTCAAACATAACATAAATGACGATAGCTACCGAACGAGAACGAAACACATGAGGAGCGCGGTAGGAAACGGGGAAAATCGTAATCTATTTAATTAGCACATACATAAAAAGAAAATAAATATAAAAACCCCAAACATACAAATTCATAAGTATCCGACCCCACAGATAAAAATTCGAAAGTATCCGATCCCACAGATTAAGAGGTACCCCACCCCACATCACCCCGACATTTTAGAGATAAAAATAAATGATAAAAAACTCGGGGTTTCTATCAAGTCTCTATAGTTCAGTGGTAGAATGTTTGCCTTCTACGCCAGCGACCCGGGTTCGATTCCCGGGTCTGACCTGAAAAATTTTAATTAAAATTAAATCTCTAACCGAGCCCAGTAACCCCTATGGGTGGGTTGTGGTAATATAAAGTTCCTTTTAAGCTAAAATCTGACGATAACGAAGCGACAACCCCGGCCACTACTACTACTACTACTACTACGGACGGCTCGGGTCAAACTAAGAGCCTATCGTATACTACGATATGGCTAAAAAAGGCAAAAAAGAAGACGGAATGGGAAACTGGTATTATTTGGCGCGCGTCACAATTAATTACTCCATCACAAGACTCAAAAGAGATAATTTTGGGAACAATCAGGGATAGATGTAATTTTACAAGTAGGAATGGAGAACAGAGTAATCTGGGCGCGCTTTAAAGTCCGGACCCCCTTCCCCGGGAATTGGGGTATGAAAGAAGAGGCGGGTCATAGCGACAGAGGTAAAAAGGTATTACGTATTTTTCGCCGTCCTCGTCAGCAACGTCATCAAAACGAAGTTTAAGTGAGACAATTGGACAATTTAAAATTTTCGATGCGTGTTGGAGGGAGGGGCTCTATACTGGGTCGGACTGAAGTAAACACTAATCGTTCTCCATTCCTATTTCTAAAAATACATCTATCCCTGGAACAAAAAAATACTCTGATTTTTAATGGTACAGATAACGTTATCAAAATGTACATATAAGTGAGACAATATGACATTTCGAAAACGAGAGTATAGCTTTATTGGACTGCAGTAACGGTTAACTGATATTCGTTAATTCTTCATTGTATATATGTATGTTCCTGGTTATACTTCTTAAATTTAAATTAAAATTTCTTTTCTTTTTTGCCTCGCTTATAAATCCATTTTTCAGGTTCTGAGTTTACTTTTTGTAGCGCTAGCGTTTTGTTCTTGGATTTTACTTTTTACCAAGGAATCAAAATGCAATTGGAGAACACTGACTGTCTGGCTAGATAATATTTGGAATAATTATGGAATTATATTTTACGAACGTTAGTTGTTTTTCACAGCTAGCGATTCCTTGGAGGACAGTAACTTTTACAATATTTTGAACACTTTGGCAGCCAACGATAAACCACCGATTTCTTCGAGTGGCAGATTAGCCTTTGGCAGTTGGTTGATATTAGCATTGCTGATGACGATTCAAATTGGCAGCAATTTAAAGTCCAGTTTTTCCGTCGTGTCTTACGACGTCATAGACGGCTTTGATGATCTTTTAAAATCCGAGAATATTGACGTCATAACATTTGAAGGATCTTTCATCATGGAGAAATATTGTGAAATGGTAAATTTCATAATGGAATGAAACTTGCGGAATAGTTTGACCGTAGAATATTACGTCAATTTATATACTTCTCTTATTCGAAGGCAGGAGACGATGGCTATAATGAGAAACGGATTGAAGGTTACGCTAGATTATGCAAAAATTCGGAAAACCCTAAAACATTAACGGATCTAACCTTTATACCGGAAAACAATCGCAAAAATTCGAAAAAGAAAACCGCATTGTTAACAACAATGATGGAATTGAAAACTCATATTCAGGGTCAATTTAATAATATTATTCGGAGTAAGAGACTATATTACTTGGGGGAGAAGTCAACCGTCGATGAAATGACTTACTTCCACATTTCCGAAAATGTCTCCAATAATGCGTTTCTAAGAGAACTGATCAAAAAAAGGTAATTTGTCGTAATTGATAGGTTCGCTAATGGCTTTGACCACAGGTGAAGATTTTGGCTTTAGCTTAAGTTTTCTTTAAATCATCTTCTACTTAGAGTGTAAAATATACTTTTCAAGTGGACCTTTTCTCTGTTTTAGCGCCCTGGTGCAAATGGAGACCAAAGCGATGGCGTATAAGGGATTTGAAAGCAACTATGTTTTGGATGTTATTTTGTGGAAGAAGCCTATGGATACAGCTCAATCCCTCGATTTGCAAGACTTCAAGGTTATCTTTGAGCTCTGGCTACTTGGCATTTGTGTCTCTTGCTTAGTATTATTAATAGAAATGATTTCTCGATGTCCGATTTTGCGGCGAAAGAAACCAGCAAGAAGCTGGTGCAGTAAAATTGTTGTCAGGCATAATAAGTAAAAATAAATATTGCATCGCTATCTCTATAATTAGAAACTTCCCTGTTAGACAAAAGAAGTAAACAATGTATTTCAAACAAATTTTAATAATCTTGATGTGAAAAACAAGCACAACTTTCAACTTTGCGGGCTTCGTACGAGTATTAATTTCCTTGGCCACAGCCTTACTAACAGGTGCATTGTGCCCCAATTATTTAACACTGTCTATTTATATCTACCGATTTAATCCACTGAATATTTAGTTTGAATCGGAGCAGTCTATAGTTCTGGCTTGTTGAATTTGTCAGAAGTTTCCACGCGGAATAAGCATCAGTGTCGTCAAAAAGTAAGACTAATGTTACGCAAACCTATATTTAAATGTGTGTAGTATAGTGTTGTATGTTTTATCAAAATATAATGGAGCTTGTCTTCAAGTTACTTTTACGCAAATCTGAATTTTTCAGCACTAACCCAAAATGTTTGGGTTTCATTTATAATTCAAAAACTTTTACGTCTGCCATTCCAACCAAGATGTTTTTTAATTAATTTACTAACTCAAAATTATGTAATTGTTTAAGTCGGTTTTTATTTTTTATTACAAGGTTTTCGTTAATTAACAACTATGCCTATAGAGAATAAAATATTTGATTGCATTTTTTTTATAAAAAGCCTAATAATTTAGTTCTGTCATTTTAAAATCACAATTATTTTAAAACGGAAAATAAAATAGGCCCTCAATCCACTGTTTGACTGGATGGTGACGTCGAAATGTTGTTTCTTTCTGTTGCGAAAAAATCTGTACCTCGCAGACCGTGACTGTTAATTTTCTCAGTAGAGCGTAAAGACCGTAGCTATGGCAACAGGGAAACGTCTTAACTTTCTTCGATCGCAAATACTGGGGGATATTTTTCACTTGAATTGCTATACCTCAGATTGTCAGTAATTCATATTTTGTTGCTGAGAAATTATTTTAAAACTCCGGAATCGTTTCACTCGAAAGGCAAAAACTTTTCATAGTAAAGAACTATTACACCTTCATTAAATTATGGATATGAAATGGAAAATTGGAGCCATGATACTGGTAATTTAAAAATGGCTTATTATTTCAAGACTTTATACTTTCTTTTTTCTCTTTTTGTAAAATTATAAGGAAATACGAGATAATCCGCACAATGTCCTGGAGTGGTCAATAAATATGGGGTTTACGTTGAGTTTTTATAGAAAGTTACCATTTAATGCATGAGAAAAGTTTTTTGTACATTTATTGAAAATCACTTGAAGGGAGTCTCGGGGGCCGGTAGTGGCGACTAAAAGCGAAGCAAAACTAAAACAGCCCTATTTACTCACAAACTCGCTTGCATTATATACTACAATGAGGGTACAGAGTAGAAAAGCCAACTATTTTGTATCGCCATGGCTCAGTTTGTGATTAGAAAAAAATATAAAGACTCCACCAGATATAAGTGGTTCAAATCAAAATGAGTATTTGCTTTCTTCTACTATAGCGCAGTTGCTGTTAATCTTGAAAAACATCATGGTGATTTTTCAGAGAGTTATAATGGTTTACACAATACACATATTCCCATGAACCAATTGATTAACACCCCCCCCCAAACGGTTCTCATACTTTTAAATTATATAACAGGATGGAAATGTTACCGGTGATAGATTTCAGTTTATGAGTGAATATTTGGCTAAAAGGTATTAGACTCACTTACTGGACAAATCCCTTTTGCCCAACTCTTGAATGATTAATTATGCTATTGTATAGGAAAATAAAACTTATAAATTGTAACATTGCGTTTAAGACATATCCGTATCCAGATGAATGCATTGTAAGTTCAATTTAGACATAAAATCGCATTGTAAACAACGGAGAAATAATCTTGCGAATTTTCAGACAAACGCCATTTCATTCATTGACATCACGGCGAAAGATATCCAACACATGATAGGGAGCGAAAATGTATCTAAAGTATCCTATACAATGTCGTCGGTGACCAGAACTGTGACTTTCTCTTCATCACCAATAGCGCAAGAATCAGCATCATTGGATTTAATTCAAATAGATAAAACGGTATTACCTTTTTCTCACTTTTTATAGGGGTCGGATTTTATTTGCAAATACTGTAAAAATCCTCTTAACATTTCAAAATCTTAGTTGATTCATGGACAAAGCAATACTAAAGGACAGATGGCAGCCCTTAGAGCCCAATACTAAGCGACTAAACAACCAATGTTAAGCTCACTTCCCCCTTTTCAGCCCCAAAATGGAGGGGGGGGTTATGAAATATACTGAGTCAAATGCCGGAAAAAGCTAGCGCTATCTAGACAAAATAAGACGTTAGCTGCTTCCCTCTTTAGAACGTTGATTCCCCCATAAGCCCCCCACTATCCGGTTTGCTACTGTCTTCCGCTAGAAGGCGAATTAACAAGCATTTTTCAACTTTCTCCCTCTGCCATCCGTCCTTCAGTATTGCTTTGTCCATGGTTGATTAAATGTAATCCTGAAATCAAAGGATAGTTCTAGTTCATAGGGAAGAAATGTAGTAAAGTGAACAATTTTAGATAATTAAAGAAATTTCATGTAAAATCCTAGTCAAACCAGGAATCTATATCTTTAAAGTCAAAGTCCTGACTGATTGAATGACTGACAACCAACACCCAGCCCAAACAGATTTATCTAGAAAAACAAAATTTTGCAGGGATCTAAGTACTAGGTATGCTTTAAGACAGATTTTTTCACCCGCCGCCATCTTGAAAAATGGTGGCAAGAAATGTAAAATATTTTCATTAAGGAATAACGTATGCGCGGTTCAACTGATTTCACTCAAATTGAGTACACTGCTTTAATATATCTCATAGACGGAGTTTATTGTTTTTGTGATTCTCTTTCCCGCCATATTTTAAATTTTCGGCTTGAAAGGTAATAAAAATGTACCGACAGGCTGACGGGCAACGGTGGGTGCCTCCACTGCTATTCATATTTAAAGAGAAAGGAATGAGAAACTGGTATTATTTAGCACGCGTCACAATTCATTACTACATCACAAGAGACAAGTTTGGGAACAATAAAAGACTTATTTTTATTGGTACAGATAACGTTATCAAAATGTACATTTAAGAGAGACAATATGGCATTTTGAAAACGAGTTTAGCTCTAATGGACTGCAGTAAAGGCAAACTGGTATTCGTTAATTCTTCATTGTATACGGATGCTCACATTTCTTAATATTAAACTAAGATTTTTTGGTTTTGCTGAAAAATCTATTCTACAGGTTCTGAGTTTACTTTTTGTAGCGCTAGCGTTTTGCTCTTGGTTGTTTCTTTTTACCTGGGAATCAAAATGTAATTGTAGAACATTGACTGTCTGGCTAGATAATATTTGGGATAATTATGGAATTATATTTTCTGAACGTGAGTTGTTTTTCACAGCTAGCGGTTCCTTGGAGGACAGTAACTTTTACAATATTTTAAACACTTTTGCAGCCAACAATAAACCACCGATTTCTACGAGTGGCAGATTAGCATTTGGAAGTTGGCTCATATTAGTGTTACTGATGATGATTGAAATTGGGAGCAATTTAAAGTCCAGTTTTTCCGTTGTGTCTTACGACGTCATAGACGGCTTTGATGATCTTTTGAAATCCGAGAAAATTGACGTCCTAACATTTCAAAATTCTTTTATCATGTGGAAGTATTGCGGAATGGTAAAATTCATCATGGAATAAAACTTTCGGAATGGTTTGACGCTAGGATATAACTTTATAAGATAATGAAATTAGAAAGGTTAATCTGAAACTACATTGCTATTTTTAAGTGCATTCTGTAAAATCAGGAATGTATGGAGGGGCTGGAATGGCTAATGGGGCTCTCGTTGTACCCTTGATGGTGGAAAATAAGGCGAGTCCTTTTTTTTTAGAAGCGTAGCTCCTCCCCCTACGTCTGTTTAGCTGTCTACCGAAGGCGAAAAATGTCATGACTCGTTAAACAAGCTGCCCCAGCAGAAAGGACACTCGTGCGGGATATGTAAGATAATAAAAATTTAAACAATAGGGGCTAAAAAAGCGATAGATAAAAAATTCGGCTATTTCCAAGAATAGGACCCACCTCTCGGATTTTCTTCTGGTTTGGTTTTTTTGATAGATTATGAGGCGAAAAAAATTATGCCGTAAATATTTTTGGCCGGAAATTATTAGTTAAAAAGTTATCGCAAAAAGAAAATTGGCATATATTAGCCTATGTGGAGGGTCCCGGCGAACAATAGGTCAGGTTAGGTTAGGTTAGGTTAGGTTTGGTTAGGTTTGGTTAGGTTAGGTTAGGTTAGGTTAGGTTTGGTTAGGTTAGGTTAGGTTTGGTTAGGTTAGGTTAGGTTAGGTTTGGTTTGGTTAGGTTACAGAAACTTTTATTGCTCATTACACGTTTCAATTGCGGGCCTTTTCCAAAATTTTCTTTTTGCTATAACGTTTTTCCTATTCATTACCAAAAAAAAAAATAAATAAAACCACGCTAAAACCTGCAGTGCTCGGCGTAATATTTATCTCTAGCTTTTGTATACAAGCGCGCATGCGCGGTACACGTTTTATCGGCTAATGTCTTCGCCGGGACCCTCCACATAGGCTAATATATGCCAATTTTCTTTTTGCTATAACTTTTTAACTAATCATTTCCGGCCAAAACTTTTTACGGCATAATTTTTTTCACCTCATAATCTATCAAAAAAACCAAACCAGAAAAAAATCCGAGAGGTGGGTCCTATTCTTGTAAATTCCCAAAAATTCTTTGCTAGACGCCATACCTCCAGTTGTGAACTTGTGAGAGTCTAATAAATATTAACATTAGAACTCTCAGCAGACAACTCCTTCTAAAGACTTAAGCTATCCACTAGCACCATCGCGCGCCACCATCCTTAACCCACCGCACCAGCGCGTGCTTCGGAGGAGGCGGAGTCTATTTATCCTTTTTTGCGGCTTCAGCTAGAGTGCGTTCTGGTGGAGTCACCAAATAAGTGTTTACTTTAAAAAATCGAAATCGCAATGATGGGGATGAAAAGCCCGAACACACGGTATTCCTGTCGCCATGCGTTGCCAAAGCTACGCTAAAGAGACCTTGAAAACCGGGACCAATACCTCGTGCGAGGGGGGATTCTCCCCCGCACGAGTAAAAAGGCATGGCAGAAGTGACCTTTAAGATTTTTTAAAGTTAAATGCGCTGATTGGTCGCCGTTCCCGTTCATATTCGCTTCTCTCAGCCTAGGCAGAGGACATAGGGTACAGGGTGGAGAATTATAGCAAACAAGTTTTTTTTTGGCAGCCGATGAATGAATGAAAATAATTTAAGTGGTAAATACGATTTTTACGTCAAGCTCTGACGTCACTAGCGTAAATTAAGCCACGCCAGTTGTTTCCAAGATCATTTCACGCCGATTAGGATTTGACCTTAGCCATTCCAACCCCTCCATACATTCCTGGTAAAATTTAAAAAAATGCCGCTGTGAAACAAGACGTCATAAAATTTAAATGTGATCGTAGTTTTGTTTTGCTTTAAGCAAAAGCAGGAATGTATGGAGGGGTTGGAATGGCTAAGGTCAAATCCTAATCGGCGTGAAATGATCTTGGAAACAAGTGGCGTGGCTTAATTTACGCTAGTGACGTCAGAGCTTGACGTAAAAATCGTATTTACCACTTAAATTATTTTCATTCATTCATCGGCTGCCAAAAAAAAACCTTGTTTGCTATAATTCTCCACCCTGTACCCTAAGTCCTCTGCCTAGGCTGAGAGAAGCGAATATGAACGCGAACGGCGACCAATCAGCGCATTTAACTTTAAAAAATCTTAAAGGTCACTTCTGCCATGCCTTTTTTAACGAGTCATGACATTTTTCGCCTTCGGTAGACAGCTAAACAGACGTAGGGGGAGGAGCTACGCTTCTAAAAAAAAAGGACTCGCCTTATTTTTCCACCATCAAGGGTACAACGAGAGCCCCACTAGCCATTCCAGCCCCTCCATACATTCCTGGCAAAAGCTATTTATTTTTGTTCTGGGCAAGAAGGGATATCGAGTTTATTAGGAAGAAGTTATAAGATACCTAAGTATTCGCGCGCCATAGTCCCAGTCCCCCTTTCAAAATACAAGGGGGGACGTAAAAGGAGGCCGGGCTATTTCATCTCTCCTCATTCGGAAAATACGGAATTTTCGTCATTCGCGTCGCGCTGACGTGAGTTTTCAAGAACCAATAAGATGCTGCTGGTTGTAATTTTGAGGGGGGAATTAACTCCGGACCCACGTTTGGACTGGAGATAAATCTAGAAATGTGGCGAATTTATACGTTCACCCTAGTAAACTAGATATCTCTTCTTTTTCTGGGTATAGTTTAAGTTCCATGGCCTTTCAGTAGGATAATGCTTCTTAGTCAAAATTGCCAATGGCATTCTTAAAAGGTAGACTAGAGTTTTTGCTAGTTTCCCATTGCTGGCTCACTTGAGTTGCAAATCTGGCCTCTTGCCCGAGTGCCGTTGGGGGTCCCGTGATCGGAACTAATGAAGATGGATAAAAAAATATGGTTTTGAATGCATATTTCATACTAGGAGGATTCATACCATTTACTCAAATAGACCTGGCTTTTGACTCCACCAGGGTGTTTGACCTCTTTCTGTGACACCTGAAGCCAGCCAGGCCTTGTGTAAATGGTATGAATAGATTAGTGACCATGATAGATATGTGAATATTTCTCTAATTCGCAGGCTAAGGATGATGCCTATAATGGGAAACGGAAGGAAGCTTACGCTAGATTATGCAAATATTCGGAAAAACCAAACATAATTATGGATTTAACGCTACTTCCGGAAAACAATCGCAAAAAATCGAAAAAGGAAACCGCATTGTTGACGACTATGTTGAAATTGAAAACTCATATTAGGGGTCAATTTAAAAAAATGCGTCAGAGTAAGAGACTATTTTACTTGGGGAAAAAGTCAACCGTCGATGAAATGAGTTACCTTCCCATTTCCGAAAATTTGTCCAATAATGCTTATCTAAAAGAGCTCATAATTATAAGGTAATTTTTCGTAATTGATAGGTACTATAATGGCTTTGACCACAAGTGCAGACTTATACTGATATACAGGGTGTTTCTGGAAAGTCTGGCACAAATTAACAGGCATGTTCCTTGGGTCAAAAGGAGTCCGAAAGGTCCTATGACGTTTTGGGGTAAAGCGCTCCGTTGCGACGTTATGGGCTCCCAAAAGTAGGCCGAAAAACAAGGAGATTTTGCAGAATTATAGCACTAGTATTGTGGTTTTGACCCAATTGTTTTCGATTATTGAGCATAAGGCAATGATCGAAATAAGTTCAAACCTAGTGGAAGACCGTGAACGTGTTAAACGGCCAAAAGCGTTAATCCCTTTGTTTTTATTAATGATTGTAATTAAAGGTAAGGAAAGTAGCTCAGATATCGGTTACTTGTTTGTTCAGATGTAGTGGCAACTGACCAGTCTTTTATTCTTTATTTACACACATTTACACATTACTTTTACAATAATTCGAATGAACCCCTTAACCTTTACAATAATTCGAATGAACCCCTTAAGTTTTGCAATAATTCGAATGAACCCCTTAAGTTTTACAATAATTCGAATGAATCCCTTAAATTTTACAATAATTCGAATGAATCCCTTAAATTTTACAATAATTCGAATGAATCCCTTAAATTTTACAATAATTCGAATGAATCCCTTAAATTTTACAATAAATCGAATCTAACCCATTAATTTTACAATAATTCGAATCTAACCCATTAATTTTACAATAATTCGAATTGAACCCATTACATTTACAATAATTCGAATTGAACCCATTACATTTACAATAGTTCGAGTTGAACCCATTACATTTACAATAATTCGAGTTGAACCCATTACATTTACAATAATTCGAATTGAAACCATTACATTTACAATAATTCGAATTGAACCCATTACATTTACAATAATTCGAGTTTAACCCATTACATTTACAATAATTCGAATTGAACCCATTACATATTCAATAATTCGAATTGAACCCATTACATTTACAATAATTCGAATATCCCCCCTGCTGTGTTGGTCTAAACATTGGGGTAGTTTTCAACGTCAGAAGTTGTAGGTTTTTTACAGACGGCTTAAATGTGTGTACCTTAACGTGCTTCATGGCGTACGCGAAAGTTTGCTTAAACGTTGATGGTGCCCATTTTGAACAATTTTTGTAGAACAATGTAATTGGGTTTCATTCGAATTATTGTAAAAGTAATGGGGTTCGATTCGAATTATTGTAAAAGTAATGGGGTTCGATTCGAATTATTGTAAAAGTAATGGGGTTCGATTCGAATTATTGTAAAAGTAATGGGGTTCGATTCGAATTATTGTAAAAGTAATGGGGTTCGATTCGAATTATTGTAAAAGTAATGGGGTTCGATTCGAATTATTGTAAAAGTAATGGGGTTCGATTCGAATTATTGTAAAAGTAATGGGGTTCGATTCGAATTATTGTAAAAGTAATGGGGTTCATTAGAATTATTGTAAATGTAATGGGTTCAATTCGAATTATTGTAAATGTAATGGGTTAAACTCGAATTATTGTAAATGTAATGGGTTCAATTCGAATTATTGTAAATGTAATGGTTTCAATTCGAATTATTGTAAATGTAATGGGTTCAACTCGAATTATTGTAAATGTAATGGGTTCAACTCGAATTAATGTAAATGTAATGGGTTCAATTCGAATTATTGTAAATGTAATGGGTTCAATTCGAATTATTGTAAAATTAATGGGTTAGATTCGAATTATTGTAAAATTAATGGGTTAGATTCGATTTATTGTAAAATTTAAGGGATTCATTCGAATTATTGTAAAATTTAAGGGATTCATTCGAATTATTTTAAAATTTAAGGGATTCATTCGAATTATTGTAAAATTTAAGGGATTCATTCGAATTATTGTAAAACTTAAGGGGTTCATTCGAATTATTGCAAAACTTAAGGGGTTCATTCGAATTATTGTAAAGGTTAAGGGGTTAATTCGAATTATTGTAAAAGTAATGTGTCTAATTGAAATAAAGAATAAAAGACTGGTCAGTTGCCACTACATCTGAACAAACAAGTAACCGATATCTGAGCTACTTTCCTTACCTTTAATTACAATCATTAATAAAAACAAAGGGATTAACGCTTTTGGCCGTTTAACACGTTCACGGTCTTCCACTAGGTTTGAACTTATTTCGATCATTACCTTATGCTCAACAATCGAAAACAATTGGGTCAAAACCACAATACTAGTGCTATAATTCTGCAAAATCTCCTTGTTTTTCGGCCTACTTTTGAGAGCCCATAACGTCGCAACGGAGCGCTTTACCCCAAAACGTCATAGGACCTTTCGGACTCCTTTTGACCCAAGGAACATGCCTGTTAATTTGTGCCAGACTTTCCAGAAACACCCTGTATAGTAGAGCATAAATTTACCATTATTTTCAACGCAAGCATTGTTTTACAACATTTCAAGTTGATGTTTTCTCGGTTTAGCGCCCTGCTGCAAATGGAGACCAAAGCGATGGCGTATAAGGGATTTGAAAGCAACTATGTTTTGGATATTATTTTGTGGAAGAAGCCTATTGATACAGCTCAATGCCTTGATTTGCAAGACTTCAAGGTTATCTTTGAACTCTGGCTACTATGCATTTGCGTCTCTTGCTCAGTATTATTAATAGAAATGCTTTCTCGATGTACGATTTTGCGGCGAAAGAAACCAGCAACAAGTTGGTTCGGTAAAATTCCTGTTCACACCATAAAACGATGAACAATATCCTTTTCCGAAAACCCGTACTCTAATTTATGGAGGACAGTCTGACCATTTTACATAACAACCCATAAATGTCGAAAACAATTCCCATGCACTTCATTATTAACTTTAATCTTTGCTTTTTGACCCACTTGAAACGATCGAAAATGAAGTTGCAACTTGTATCACAGCACATGGATTTTAATCTCAACTCACACTTAAGTATAATTTTAAGCGACGCTTGTAAACATAGGGTTGTGGGACTAACCGTATCCAAGTCACATGATCTAACTCTAATATTGCCTATCAATTTAATTTCAATAGACTTTAAATTAAGTGTGCCCATCTGATACCGTGTGTTTCATTGGAATATTTGAAATTTCGCGTGTGATGTATGTACATTTATAATTTCAAGTGCATATCAATCAATGAATTCATAAACTTAAATTAAGTGAGCTCATATGTTACTATTGGCTTTACTGAAAATGATCGATTTTTCTTGTTATGTATGTTTCCATTATTCAGAGTTAATCAATCAATGAATAAATATGCTATTATACGCCCAAACCCTCACGCGTGATACTCTTATTATTAGTTTTTATCTTAATAATTATTATGTTGAATCTCAAATACTTCAATACGTGTGATGTTCGTAATGTTATAGTTTTTGGGCTGGAATCCAAACTTTACGTGATAACTAAGGTTCTAAACGCCTATGGTTCAGACCATTCTTCTTATGGACATATTAGCAGAACTTACCTTTCAATTGATTTTCTTTTCTCTACACAGAAAAAAAAGTGTTTAGGTTTGCAACATCTGAACATGTTATAAAGTTAAACATTGGTGTCAGGTAATGTTTATTGCTTCAATGTTGATGTCTAATTACATCTCTGTTTCTCTATAAGGATCCTTAAAATGTGTTGCAAATAGAAACACTTCTTATTTTATCACGTTTAAGAGGTAAACACAGAATAATCTTAACACTAAGCTAAACATCAACGTTTGCCAGGTGTTATTTAATGTAACATGTTTTTAATACGTTGGTATACACTTCAAGTAAAGTAAAACGTCTGGTTTAAAGTATTTTCATAAAGAATATAACATAAAAAATAAATCAATATTAGCAATTGGTTTTATTATGTCATATTTTGCTGATTTATTACTATTTCGTTCTTATAATCCTTAGTTCTAAAATAATTAATCAAAAATGTCTTGATTAGAATCAAGACCTAAAAAGTATCGATACCTACAAGTACCCACAAGTACCCACAAGTAACCACAAGTAACTACAAGTACCCACAAGTACCCACAAGTACCTACAAGTACCCACAAGTATCCACAAGTACCTACAAGTAACCACAAGTACCTACAAGTACCTACAAGTACCCACAGGTACCTAAAAGTACCCACAAGTACCTACAAGTACCCACAAGTACCCACAAGTAACCACAAGTAACTACAAGTACCCACAAGTACCTACAAGCACCCACAAGTACCTATTAATACTCACAAGTACCTACAAGTACGCACAAGTACCTACAAGTTACCACAAGTACCTACAAGCACCCACAAGTACCTACATGTTACCAAAGTACCTACAAGTACCCACAAGTACCTACATGTTACCAAAGTACCTACAAGTACCCACAAGTACCTACAAGCACCCACAAGAACCTACAAGCACCCACAAGTACCTACAAGCACCCACAAGTACCTACAAGCACCCACAAGTACCTACAAGTACCCACGAGTACCCACAAGTAACTACAAGTACCCACAAGTACCTACAAGCACCCACAAGTACCTACAAGCACCCACAAGTACCTACAAGTACCCACAAGTACCTACAAGTACCTACAAGTACCCACAAGTACCTACAAGTACCCACAAGTACCTACAAGCACCCACAAGTACCTACAAGCACCCACAAGTACCTACAAGCCCCCACAAGTACCTACAAGCACCCACAAGCACCCACAAGTACCTACAAGTACCCACAAGCACCTACAAGTATCCACAAGCACCCACAAGCACCTACAAGCACCCGGGCAAAGCACCTACAAGAGCTCAAACGCCATGTTTTTTCTTGCTTAATTACCAGTCGTAGGTAATCTTGTTAACTTAATATATATGTGTGGGGTACTTTTCCAACTTAACTTGTTAGCTAACACAAGGTTAGGTTCTCTTGTTTTTTTACCACTACGAAAATTGGACCAAATAGCCTTAACCGTGCTAACATCATAAACTGACTATTATCCATGCTAAAATATCGCAGATTGGGGTAGTTTTTAAAATTTAAAATTAAACATACTTAAAAGTAATTTTTCTCAAAAACCTTAAAAATGGTCCTAGAAAAAGATTTAAATTTTGATATAAAACCGTTCCCAAACGTAACAAACGAATATTTCATTTCAAAAGGGTGGCCACAAAATGGCTAAATTTGAAAAAAACTCCATGTTATTTATATGGGAAAATTTAACTTTTTCACCAAAAGGGCTGATTAATTTTATGGAAATGAAAACCACCCTTAGCAACTTTATTTTTTATAAAATAAACTAATGAGTGGATCTTTTTGAAATTTTAACCACATATTGAGGGCGCGAATTGTAGTTCTGTGGAATTTTTTAAAAGCAGTTAATACGATACAAAAAAAGTTATAACCAATCAAAAAACCATCCTTATACATTAAAGTCGGTATGAAGTCTTATCTAAGAGAGCTATCGCTCTCCTAGAATAATTTAGAAAATGTTTGGATCTAGTGTTCATTTTACGTAGGCCGGAAATTGTTTTAAGTTAATTTAATTTACATTTCATCGGGAAAAACCTGAAGTGCGGGTTTTTCGGTGCAATGGGATTGTCCCATTTGACAGCATCGTAAATCCGCCAAAGTGAGGGTTTTACGGTCGAATGGGATTCGGCGCAATGCTACTGAAGTGTTCAAATAAAGCTAATTTGAAGTTCAATGGAAATTTTCTGTTTACGCACTAGAAGCGGCACGGTTTTTTCTGAAAACAATGTATCTTATTTCGCAGGAATTATTTAAAACATGTTAAACAACTAGGCATATAATCATGTAAACACGTCTTGTTACTAAGCATTATAATATAATAACATGACATATACCACCTTAAACATGTTTAAATACCAGATATGACAAGCGATCAACACATTTTGAACCTAAACATAAGGTGTTGCAAACCTAAACACCATTCTTACTTAAACGTGAGTGTTTTTAAACATGATAAAATATCTGTTGCATTGTCGTGTTTAGGCAAGTGTTTAGTTTCCAAACACTTTTTTTTCTGTGTAGACCTCTTAAAGGGAGGGTGAAGTGGAAAATCAAGTGATTTTTTATCGATTGTTCTTCTAATTATAAGACCAGTCTGCATAGTGAAACATTCAGGAAATATTTCTGAATGATTTTAAAATTAAAATAAGGTTCATATTTTAGGGGTAATTTGAAATAAGGACCTCCGACCAATCGCGTAACGCCCTGCCTTCTTGTTAACAAAATTCTAGCGTCACGCTCCATATCAAATGAAATTTAGCGCGAGATTTGATAAAAGTTGCTCGTGATGTGATATTCGTGGCGCTGGAAGTAGAGCGTGCAACAGAGTTTTTGTTAATAGGAAAGCAGGACGATTGGTCGACGGTCCTTATTTCAAATTATTCATAAAATCTAAACCTAATTTGAATTTTGAAATCATTCGGAGCTTGTATTTCCTGAATGTTTCACTATGCAGAATGGTCTTATAATTAGTTGAAGAATCGATAAAAAATCAACTGAAGTCGGCCGCCTAGAATCTCGATTATATTTAAACATAGCTTCAACCAACACGCGTACGTAAGATAAATAGCCTTGGCAATGAAATTAGAGAGCTTACGCACAGCACGAAAATAGTTTGAACATTTATAAGATAAGGAAATTTCAAGAAAATGGATATAATGCAACTTTATTTGAGTCATAAATAGCTTCAATACTGGCCGATCGAATGTTCGAACCAAACCCACGATTTACTTATTTAAGTTTCTAATCACAGACTGACAAACAGACGGAACTGGGTCTTTCTTATTATAATTAGGTTTCGATAATTATTATGTTGCATCTCAACTACTTTTAATAGACATTGCGTTAGTAGTGGTGGCAGTGGCGTCGCTAGGACTTTTATGTCGGGCTATAGCCCCCCAAATTCCATGCTTAGCACCCCCACCCAAATTCCATGCTTAGCACCCCCCCCCCAAATTCCATGCTTAGCCTCCCCCCAAACAATCCGTAAACTCTACCAAAAAATTACTGTTAGCAACCTAAAATTCTGTAACAATATATAAAACATTTTCAATGTCAAACAGTAAAATTTTGAAGAAATGTTTCATGTTCTTTCGAAGGGAGTCCCAATAGTGTGGACTAAAAGCTAACCAAAACTTAAAATAAACCTACACTCTAAGAAAATGGGGTGTGCTTTAACACCTTTAAAAGTAGTTTATATGGGTCCAAATTTGACACCGTTACAGGTGTTCATTTACACCCCTGAAAGGGTTTAATAACACTTATTTGAGCAATTGGTGTCAAAGATAAGTATAAAATTGTGCAACAGAGGTGCAGTTTAACACCTTTTCAACTCTTATATCGCACTGAAAGTGAATTTTTACTCTCATATTAGTGTTGTGCAACTCCTTAAAGGGTGCTTCATAGCCTTTAAGAGTGTCGCTTCACACCTTTAAGAGTGTCTCTTCACACCTTTAAGAGTGGGAGATTTTTTGGTAGGATAGTAGTAGAAATTCTAGTACTTTTCCTAGACTTAAAAGCAAAACCGATGACGTAAAAAACACTATAGTAGCTACATTTTGACCACTCATGAGGCATAACTCAAATATCGAGTATGATTTTCCTGTTTAATTAAATTTTGATTATCCGCCATTCCGCAGTATTATTAGCAATTAGTGCTATATTCATAGCAGGGTTCCATCTTGAGAGAACTTCATCAAGTATAGGGAGGATAGTTCTCACATGCAGAACTATACCTCTTTAAGCGAGGGTTGTTGCATATAAAGTCATTTTTACGGGTTTATAAACTTCTGAAAAAGGCAGAAAGTTTTTAATTTGTACAAATGCATAGAGTATTAAATTAGTTTTGGAGGCTATAATATTCAAGCAGTAGATATAGACGTTCTTGTTAAATTTAATAATCTCTTTTCACTAAGAGTTTTTCGAGCACCAGAAACGCGTTTAATCTAATTTTCACTACAGATTTTACAAAACAAAATCCATTTAGTACTCTAATTTTTCTCAAAATAATGATAAAACATGTCACAAAAGCAAGTGCCCCACTTTGGCTTCTCAAGCTGGCCCTACTGTGAGGCCAGTACCTAACCTAGTCTCGTTTTTTAAGAGTATCGCTTAACACCTGTAAGAGTGTCGCCTAACACGTTTAGCATAGTTTTATGAAGGTACAACACCGCCAGATTACCAATTTCTTTGTTAATTTTATTTAAAGGATAAAACTGTTTTCTTTCATGAATATCATCTTTCAAAAAGGTTTAACAATTACGTTTTTCAATATTTTTTACTGTTTGTATTGACATTAATATTAAAGCATTAATGAAAATGAAAGACCTTATTTAAGAAACCCGCAAAATTATAATTTTTCATGTTTAATTTCGAACGGTGTTTTAATAGTGTTATTTTACACCGAATTTACACTTTAAATTGGCCCCTAAAAACTCAAGGTAATACAAGTTGGGAAAACCAAAATATTACCTCTCCGAGTCAAGAGGTCTACTACTACAAACTTATTTACCTAGATATGGAATTATTTCTCTTTTTTGAAGTAAAAATTTACGAAATATTGAAGCAGTATTCCAAGCATAGCGAATAATACAGTATAGCAGACGACATTTTACATCCAATAAGGATAAATCTTGGACACATGGAAATCAGTCAATGGGGAAAAGATCAGGAAATGAAGTCTACGCTTCAGCTGTTAACCGTATATTCTGATAGCTACATTCACAACTGGTTTGCAGTGTAAACACTATCGTCTCGTCTCACCCAAAGAAAATATACGCTCCGGGAATGGAAGCTATGTCTCGGGGTTGGGTTGACCAAGGAACTTCCGGTCTATGCAATTTCAATGTAGCCGGAAATACCTCGGTCAACCGAGCCTGCCTTTGGAGCGTACTAGGAGGGGAGAGACAAAAATTTACACTAGAGGAAGCTACACTTTCCATTCCTGGGGCGTGTATCTTCTTTGTCTCACCTCAACAATATTCTTAGTTTGCCAACGTTAAATAACACCAAAGCTAAATTGTAGCTAGACGCACTGATAGTCAATGCGCACCATAAAGAGAATAAAAGGTCTGTAGCTACTACCCGTTTACCATTAGCCCTTTTACTATTCTAATTGCCACCATGATCTTTTCTTCTATTTTAAAATCTTAACCTGATTATTTAACAGTGTATTTAACTTTCGGCTCACTCTGAACCGTTGATGTCTCTTCATTTCAGACACGAAAATCAAAGCCCAAAGTTTACTTCACCTCAGGCCTCAATTATTTACTCTTTGTTTCACTAAGCCTATTGCGGATGATACTTAATATACCCGCCGGAGTCTAGGTCTTAGTTTTCTTCATGAAATCACTCAACCAAGGATTATTGTATATACAGATGTAGTATAGCTTAAGTAATATATAAACAGCCATTTCAAATAACAATATTAAAAAAATCTTTGGAATATCAAAATGAAACAGAGCTTTAAAGCTACAAAAGTACTAAATGCATCATAATTACGAAAAATACTTCCACATATTCACTTTATATTATGGAAAAAGGGAATATTAAGGTTCTGTATGATTTCTTAACACATCAACACAAGGCTAACTGCTAACACGACGCACTAGTGTAACAATGGACGGACACACACAGACAAAAACATAGACTGCTTTTTAACTCTTTCCGTAATAATTTTGAGTTGAGAAACAAGATTATCTTTAATATTTAAATAAATATAATTATTTTTAATTATTTTAATCTTCAATAATTAACATTAATAATAGTTAAATCGTTTAAAATAAAGTTATACCTATTATCTTCTCAAACTTTGCTAATATTGACGTTTACAGTGAAGGGTACCCCTCTTCCCGCTTTCTTCAAATTTTGGGGTATATATACGATTCGTTTCCATTATAATAGTAAGGAAAAAGCGCAATTGCGAAAACCTTCGGTGGTCGATCCCACCTTAGGGAGGCTAGACGTTTCTCGTAACCCTAGCTGATCGCCGCGTATATCCTAAAACCAAACGATGATAATGGAGTAGAAGCCCATGAGACAGATTGGTGTTTATGTGGAATAGACGGAAGACCAGTAGATGGTGGTGTTTAGAAGCCAGAATGTACAGATTGGTGTCCAAGTGGGATGGACAAAGACCAGAAGATGGTGGTGATTAGAAGCCAGTATGGACAGACTGGTGTCCAAGTGGAATGGACGAAGACCAGAAGATGGTGGTGATTAGAAGCCGGTATGTACAAACTGGTGTCCATGTGGAATGGACGAAGATCAAAAGATGATGGTGATTAGAAGCCGGTAAGTACAGACTGGTGTCCGTGTGGAATGGACAAAGACCAGAAGATGGTGGTGTGAGAACTCAAGTAGAGGAGCCATTTCCGTGACTGTGAAAGCAGTTCGGAAATGGCGAACACGTTTGCTCCGATTTGTAAACTGCGAACGCGGTCACGTGGGGTCTGACAGACAGACAGACAGACAGACAGACACACACACACACAGACACGGTCAGTGCATTACCTCTCCGTGACGTCATCGTCACTCGGAGAGGTAAAAACTCTCTTTTGGGTGTTTTTACGGTGTTTACACCATTTTAACACGTTTTTAACACTTCCATTTCTTAGAGTGTAAGACGAGTGAAAATCCTTCATAATCGGTTCCGTAATCTATATCAATGAAAGGTTGTTTATCTTTAAAATACGAATAATTTGACAAATTTACGGATAGTTTTAAAGGTCTACACATTTTCCAATGAACCCATTATGCAATTTTTTATGTTAAGTTCTTATAATAACTTTCAAATAGTTTGCCCAGATATAGCCCCCCCCCCTCAAACTTCAAACCCTAGCGACGCTACTGGGTTGTGGTATAGATTTGAGAGGCTGTGTTTCAGTCAAAATTACCTCGAAAAGCCGATTTTACAGCAAGACGTTTCGAGTTAGCCATACCATGGTGCTCGACGCATATGGTCGAGGCCTTTCTTTTTATTAGAAGAGCTTCCCTTTCTATTTATTTTCTTTTTCTAAGACTTCTTTAGAAAATATAACTACTAGAATCTTGGTTATATTTGAAGAAACATTACTCAACACGCGTTCATTGGAAAACTGTAGCCTTGACCGTTAATGGTTCGTAAGTTTCCATTATAATTCGTTTAGTGCCACGCCAGTGAAATTAGAGAGTTTAAGCACATAACAAGATTCACATTGCTTTAACTTATGTTAAGACTAGCTGTTACCCGCGGCGTCGCTCGCGTGTAATAAGAACTACCATCAAAATGATACAAAGAATGGGTAGATTTTACTGATGACTAATATTTTTGTAGCATCCTAGGAGCGAAGGCACTCGGCGTTGCCCGTCAGCCCGTCGGGACATTTTTTATTACTTTTCACGCGGACATTATTCCATAAAGAAGGGTTTTTTAGTTTTTGGCCGCCATTTAAAAAGATGGCAACAAATCGAACCCAAAAGAGCATTCAGTCTGTCTATAGGTTAAAGGAAACCCCTGTACTAAATATCTGTGAAATCGGTTGAAACGCGCGGACTTTGTTGCATAGAGAAGAGTTTTTACATTTCTGGGCGCCATTTTTTAAGATGGCGGCGGATTGCAAAAATCTTTCTTAGTACGCGCCTACTACTTATGAGTAACGTTTCTGCAAATTTTCAGCCTTCTAGGGCAAGCGGTTTGGGCTGGGCGTTGATTATCTGTCAGTCTGTCAGTCAGTCAGTCAGTCAGGACTTTGATTTATATAGATATAGATGATAAACGTTCAAGAATTATTTTAGGAATATAGATATAGTGAAACTTCTTAAAAAAATAATTGAAGTCAAGAATTAATAAATAATATATTGAAACTCTCGAAACTGGACAGAGAGCTCATGTTTTAAAGATTGGAAGATCTGCGTATAAAACAATTTTTTAATGCTTTTGGTTATGAGAGAAATCGTACAGAATTCGACCAAAGCAACATAAATACGTCATCAAAGACAGAGAAAGATGCAGATGCTGCCAAAATACACGGAAATATTTTTGTTTGGCTATAGACCATTAAAAAGTTTTCCAGCAGAGAAGTAAACACTACAGAGAAGAAGGTAGCCTTTTTGAGTTATTTCCCTCACTCCAAGAAGCACCGCTAGAGGAAGTGCGAGTCGGCTAACATCTCTCGGTCGTGAACTCCGGCTTTGTCTGGAATTGCCTCTTGGCGTGAGGGACGTAATCTAAGATGGTGGCACTGCCCCTTTGCGTTGCTTTCTCTTCTTGCAATTAATGAAATGTTCTATATGGGTTAGGAAACCGAATTAGTATTCTCTATAGCACCAAATCCAAATGACGTCATCAATAAATATTTTCTAATTTAAAGCACCAGAACGTTATCTCCTTCTTGCCTACCTGCTTAACTTCACAGTTTCAACTTCTACAAAACGCTCTGGAAATTTCATAACTTTTTTGTTCGATATGCTTAAACTACTTTTGATATCGTGTAAGCGCAAGGTCTTGGTCGAAGACAAGCATTGCCGGTTTTCTTTATCATTATTTCATCATTCAATGCGTCACGCTTCTGCTAATGGAAGTAACATTTAAGACACGCCCTATCATTTTTTCTTCACTTCTTCGATCGCAAATATTCTTTTTAGCACGGTTGAATATTTTTCATTTCAACTGTTTTACCAGAATTTATCCAAGTCTGTCAGAAAAGTAGTATCATATTCCGATACTGAGAATTATTCATAAGAATATATGTACTCGAAATATTTTGCCCGTGATTAGGTAAAGGCAAACGCACTTAGTATAAAAAATGGGAATGCAATGGACAATAGGAGGCTTCATAACTGTAAGTTTAAAAATGGCTTATTACTTGAAAGATTTTATACTTTATTTTTTCTGTTCTTATAAATTTATAAATAAATACGAGATTATCCATCCCGTTTCCAGGACAAGTGTAAATAAATACAGGGTGTTGCAAAAAGGGTGGTAAGACAGAAGTATACAGTGGACTCAATGACATTTTGCCGTAGTAGCCACTGATCACAAGTTATGATAGGAGTTCTATTGGGATGGCCCCTAAATTAAATTCGCACGAATTTAAGCGGCCATTGCTTAAACTCTCTAATTATAACAGTGGCCTTTTAAAACAAAATTTCATGGAACATTTCGACTCAAAATTGCTTAAAATCAACTGTACTTCAATATAACCTAGGTTTTTGGAACACCTTTTATAAGATTTACGTTACATTTTTATTTATATTGCCATTTAATGCAGAAGTAGCATCAGGGATAGATGTAATTTTAGAAGCAGTAATAGAGCCCCTCCCTCCAACGCGTAACGAAAATTTTCAGTTATCTTATTGGTTCTCTTAAAATACGTTTGATGACGTTGCTGACGGGGACGGTGAAAAGTACGTAATTCCTTTTTATCTCTGTCGCTCTGACCCACCTCGTCTTTCATACTCCCCCCGTCCCGGAGAAGGGGGTCCGGGACTTTGAAGAGCGCCCAGATTACTCTGTTCTCCATTCCTGCTTCTAAAATTACATCTATCCCTATGGCATAAATAACAATTTGTAGTTTTATTAAAAACAAGTGTTTCGAGGGGTTGCTGTCTCTGTGACGTAGAGGTCGAAAACTTAAAACTTAACGACTATTTCGTGAGCTGTTTTTGCCCTTTTAAATATAATAATGTTCCTTAAAACAGGATGAAAATGTTACCAGTGATAGATTTCAGTTCATGAGTGAATATTTGGCAAAAAGGTATTAGACTTACTTATTGGACAAATACAATTGATCCAGTTCTTTAATGATAAATTGTGCTATTTTGTAGGGAAATTGAACTGGTCAATTGCAACTTCAAGACATATCCATATCTAGATGAATGCATTGTAAGTTCAATTAAGACATGAAATCGCTTTCGTAAACATCGGAGAAAAAATCTTGCGAATTTTCAGACATATATCATTTCATTCCTTGACTTCACGGGGAAAGAACTCCAACAATTGATTGGGAGCCAAAGTGTCTCTAAGATATCGTATATGATGTCGTCGGTGACCAGAACTGTGACTTTATCTTCATCACCAATAGCACAAGAATCAGCCTCAATGGATTTAATTCAAATAGATAATACGGTATTGACTTTTTCAGACTTTTTATATTTTATTCGGAAATACTGAAATAATAAAATTTTTTAAATCTCAGTTAAATTATAATAATCCTGAAAGCAAAGGATAGTTCTACTTCTTGGGGAAATTTGTTTAAACTAACGGTTTCTTATTTTTTTATGAAAATCTATGCTAAATCCTAAGATCTGACCATTAATAAATACGGTGAAAGAAGCAGGAATTAGACTCGCATCATAATGATAATTCTTGGTCCCATCTCAAGAGACGGAGTTAAGAAAGAATAAGCGGCTCTTATTTTCCATGGGGACAAAGGTTATTGGATATACCTATTTTTGGTGGTTGCCATCAGCAACGTTGACAAAACGTTCATTTAAGAAGACAATATGACGTTTTGTGATAAATTAAAAGATGTGTTCTTTGGGTTAGACTTAAAGAAAAGTATCAAAGAACATGAGGTCTAAAGCATTTAGTTTCGGAAATTGGCACAGCTGTGGAGTAAGCCTGCCCATCTTCCTTAGTCAATTTCAATAGCCTCCAATCTAAGAACGTTTATTAGCCTCTGTCTACCAGAAGTGTACTTTGAAATGTAGAAGTGTGCCTAAGCTGGTAATGTTAAAGTTGTTCAAAAGAGTGGAGATTTTGAAATATACCTCTAAATTAAGATGTTGACTCGGTACGAATAAAATAAAAATTAATTGGAAACTCCTGTGCTATTGCACTTTGAACTGCTTTTATATTACCAGCTTAGACATACTAATAACTTTAAGCGTACACTTCTGGTAGATAAAGGCTAATAAACGTTCTTAAATTGGAATCTACTGAAATTGGCTAAACAAGATGGTTATGATGTATATCTTACTTTACATGTGTGTCAATTTCCTTATTTTTGTGGCAAATGTTTAGGAGCCATGTTCTTTGACACTTTTCAATCAGTCTGACCCAATGACGACACCCTGTAATTTATGACATACTTATCAGAAAAAGCCTGGCCAAACTTTCTTATTTTAAAGGAAATTTAGGCCTACATTAGTTCTTGGCCTTGCTTAAAGATCTTATTTTCTTTAGGTTCTGAGTTTACTTTTGGTAGCGCTAGCGAGTTGTTCGTGGTTTTTGATTTTTACCAAGGATTCTAAATTCAATGCACTGACTGTCTGGCTGGAAAATATTTGGGCTAATTATGGACTTTTATTTACTGAGCGTGAGATATAATTATCACCACGCGATTCTTTGAATACAGTAACAATATTTTTAAAAACCCTTTCAGCCAGCGATAACCCACCGATTTCTTCGAGTGGCAGATTTGCATTTGGAAGTTGGTTGATATTAGTATTGATAATGACCATTGAAATTGGGAGCAATTTAAAGTCCAGTTTTTCCGTTGTGTCTTACGACGTCATAGACGGCTTTGATGATCTTTTAAAATCCAGGAAAATTGACGTTCTAACATATGAAAATTCTTTAATCATGTGGAAGTATTGTGAAATGGTAAATTTCATCATGGAATAAAACATGCGGAATAGTTTGACCCTAGAATAATACGTCAATTTATATATTTCTCTTATTAGAAGGCAAATGACGATGGCTATAATGAGAAACGGAGGAAAGCTTACGCTAGATTATGCAAAAATGCGGAAAACCCTAAAACATTAACGGATCTAACGTTTATACCGGAAAACAATCGCAAAATCTCGAAAAAGAAAACCGCATTGTTAACAACAATGATGGAATTGAAAACTCATATTCGGGGTCAATTTAAAAATATTCGTCAGAGTAAGAGACTATTTTACTTGGGGCAAAAGTCAACCGTCGATGAAATGAGCTACTTCCTCATTTCCGCAAATGTCTCCAATAATGCGTTTCTAAGAGAGCTGGTAATTAAAAGGTAATTTGGAGTAATTGATAGGTACTCTAATGGCTTTGACCACAGGTGAAACTTTTCATGTGGACTTTTTCTCTGTTTTAGCGCACTGGTGCAAATGGAGACTGAAGCGTTGGCGTACAAGAGATTTGAAAGCAAATATATTTTGGATATTATTTTGTGGAAGAAACCAATTGATACAGCTGAATCCCTCGATTTGGAAAACTTCGAGGTTATCTTTAAACTCTGGCTACTATGCATTTGCGTCTCTTGCTCAGTATTATTAATAGAAATGCTTTCTCGATGTACGATTTTGCGGCGAAAGAAACCAGCAACAAATTGGTTCGGTAAAATTGCTGTCCACACCATAAAACGATAAACAATATCCTTTTCCGTACTCTAATTTATGGAGGACAGTCTGACCATTTTACATTACAACCCATAAATGTCGAAAACAATTCTTATGCACTTCATTATTAACTTTAATCTTTGCTTTTTGACCCACTTGAAAGGAGCAAAAATGAAGTTGCAACTTGTATCAAAACACATGGATTTTAATCTCAACTCACACTTAAGTAATTATAAGCGAAGCTTGTAAACGTGGGTTATAAGACTAACCTTATCCAAGTCACATGATAACTCCCTTTTATCTATTGGCTATATACTCTAATATTGCCTATCAATTTAATTTCAATAGACTTTAAATTAAGTGCGCCCATCCGATGCCATTTGTTTCATTGGAAAATTTGAAATTTCGTGTGTGATGTGTGTACGTTTGAAATTTCAAGTGTATATCAATCAATGAATTCGCAAACTTAAATTAAGCGAGCTCATATGTTACTATTGGCTTTACTGAAAATTATCCACTTTTCACGTTATGTATGTTTTCATTATTCAGAGTTAATCAATCAATGAATAAATATGGAACTATTCGTCCAAACCCTCACGCGTGATACTCTTATAATTAGTTTTTATCTTAATAATTATTATGTTGAATTTCAAATACTTGAATACGTATTACGTTCGTAATGAGCGGCCGTGTTCCAGCCCAAAATTCCCTTGCAAAGTCGATTTTACACGGAGACTTTACGTGATAACTAAGGTGCTCGACGCCTATGGTTCAGACCATTCTTCTTATGGAAATATTAGCAGAACTTACCTTTCTATTGATTTTCTTTTCTCTAGACCTCTTAAAGGGAGGGTGAAGTGGAGACTCAAGTGATTTTTTATCGATACTTCTACTAATTATAATACCATTCTGTATAGTGAAACATCCAGAAAATATTTTGACTGATTTTAAAATTAAAATTAGGTTCACATTATAGGTATTATTTGAAATAAGGACCTCCGACCAATCGCGTAACGCCCTGCCTTCCTGTTAACAAAATTCTCGTGTCACGCTCCATGCCAAATGAAATTTTAGCGCGAGATTTCATAAAAGCTGCTCGCCATGTGATATTCATGGCGCGAGATGCAGAGCGTGCAACGGAAATTTTGTTAACTGGAAGGCAGGGCGATTGGTCGAAGGTCCTTATTTCAAATTATCCATAAAATCTGAACTTATTTTGAATTCATTAGGACCTGGTAATTGGAGGGTTCGCATATTTTTGGTTCTCAGTGATTGTAGGTTTCGTAGAACAAACCTCGCTAATGAACTTCAATATTCTTACGTACTGCCTGACTTTTTAGTATTTTTATTTACCATTGAAAAGTAGGGATGCACCGATATATCGGCCTATCTTTTTCATATCGGTATCGGCCAATATCGGCTTCATGTGAACCGATATTTTCAGAATAAACTTGACAAGTTATAAGGTACTCAATGAATACTAATTGAAGTACATCACACAAATTTATTCCCATAATTTAACATTTCCATTTAATAAATCAAGGTTTTCCACAATCTCAGTTTTATACCGATGTTCACGACTATGAGAAAGTACTTTCCCTAGTTTCCCATACCTGCCACAAACAATCGAAGTCGACACTGACGCTCTCTAATGTGTTTGGTGTCACTAATGTACACTTTGAACTTTTCACTTGTGGTCAATAATTTTGCTTATAACGCAATCTCTTGCTGAACAAAGAAAGGAGCTGCATTTTTACTAAAAACCAAGCAAGGATTTAACTTAGACCATACCATTTTTTAAGGAAGGGGGTTAAGGCTAAAATATGTATCGGTACCACATTAAACGAAAGAGATGTGACACATGTCTCCAATAAAACTAAGTAAAAACGTAAATAGTCTTAAAAAAATGTTGATTCTACTCTTGAAAACGATATTCAGGGAGAAATATTATTTTTTATGGGCCGATAATATCGGCCGATAAATCGGCTACGAATTTCCGATATATCGGCTGTACCCATATCGGTCCATCCCTATTGAAACGGTAGGACGATATTCAAATTTACGTGGCTGGGTGACGCCAGCAGAGCGACTCATATATCTGTTTTTTAGTCAAAGTATTGGTTTAAACGTCTACAAAAACTGAGAAAATTCTATAACTCATTTTTTCGATATGCTTAAACTACTTTTCATGTCGTGTAAGCCCAAGTTCTTGGTCGATAGACTTTAACGGATTTCGTAATCATTTTTTCAACATTGAATGCATCACGCTTCTGCTAATGGAAGTAACTTTAAATACAATTCTTATTTTTGTTTTTTCACTTCTTCGATCGCAAATATTCTCTTAAGTACTGTTAAAAATTTTTCATTTCAACTGTTTTACCCAAGTCTGTCAGAAAAGTAGTTTCATATTTCGATACTGAGATGTTTTTATAAGAATCAATGTACTCGAAACATTTGGCTCGTGATTAGGTGAAGGAAAACGTACTAAATTCCTATCAAAATGGAAACGCAATGGAAAATAGGAGCCATAATGATGGTAAGTTTAAAAATGACTTATTACTTCAAAGATTTCATACTTCATTTTTTCTGTTCTTATAAATTTTTAAAAATGCGAGATAATTCGCCCAGTGTTCTTGACTGGTCAATAAATAAGGTTACTACGTTAATTCTTTTTATAGAAAATTAGCATTTAATGTATAAGGAAAATTTTTGTACTCTTTTTGAAAGTCACATGTTGTAATTTAATGGTTTGCTGACTTAGAGATCAAAGCCATAAAAAGAAAACGGTTATGTTAAATCTTTTAATAATAAAATATTCTATAACAGGATGAAAATGTTACCAGTGATAGATTTCAGTTCATGAGTGAATATTTGGCAAAAAGGTATTAGGCTCACCATAAGTTTATAAGAAATATTACAGAAGTATGACACTTCTAAATGATAGAGACTTCCTGAGATCTAGTCCAAGAACAACGCGAGAATTGACTACACTTGTTTTTGCAGTTCATCATCCTATTTAGTCTACACTAAGCCTTTGACAGCGTCTCACCAGCCGTCGCTTTACGAAAATCTATGACGTTTCACCAACGTCACTTCATGACAAGCTCTCAGTTACCAGTGACAAACTTATGGAACATATCTTATGAACTTTTGGCTCATTTAATTGACAAATACTTTTGAACTAACTCTTTAACAATAAATTATGCTATTTTATAGGAAAGTAGAACTTATCAATTGTAATATAGCGTATAAGACTATCCCGGTTCCAGATGAATGTTACGTAAGTTCAACTTAGAAATTAAATCGTTCTTGAAAATTAGGAGAAATAATCATGCGAATTTTCAGACATCTATCATTTCATTCTTTGACATGACGGGTAAAGAACTCCAACAAAAAACAGAGAGCGCAAATATGTCTAAAATAACCTATACAATGTCGTCGGTGACCAGAACTGTGACTTTTTCTTCGTCACCAATAGCACGAGAATCGGCCTCGTTGGATTTAATTCAAATAGATAAAATGGTATTGATTTTTTCAGACTTTTTTTATAATGGTCGGATTTTATTGGGAAATGATGTAATAATCCTCTTAAAATTGCAAAATCTCAGTTAACTTAATGTAATCCAGAAATCAAAGGATAGTTCTAGTTCTGAGTCAAAATCCTGACTGATAACTGATATCAGAAGTATGATGAGACTAGAAGTGAAGGGCTCTAGCATTGGTAGTAAATCCTGGCACTAGTGAACAAATTTGACTTTTTTATGTGGCTTCCATCTCGATCGCGCCTACACTAGAGAGAAAACATTTGTCGAGTTCCAAAACATTTCCTACCCTCTTCCCCTCAACCTAAAGCCTCGGAACACGGACGCGGGTGCTTGAATCTAGTTCGGCCGTCTACCGCCACGAGCGTCTCACGTTTTGGAGGGAAAATTCAGAAACCGCTACTATTCTAGAGGGCCAACCGTTGGTGTGTTATCAATAATATTCACTTTCGCCGAGTGAAGAATTCTGCTGATATTCAACTCATAGCCCAAATCGCTTGATCTAGAAGGCTGAAATTTTGCACAGACTTTACTCATAAAGTTCAAGCATGCTTTAAGAGGTATTTTTTCAATCCGTCGCTGCATTGATATATGGCGACCAGAAATGTGAAATTCCATTTTTAAGGAATATCTCCCGCGCGTTTCAAGCAATTTCGCTAAAATTGTTTGATTCTTCATTATATTACACATTAAAAGCAGTAAATTTCTTTTCAGACTTCTTAATTTTATATTAAGATTTTTTGTCTGGCTGCAAAATCCATTTTTCAGGTTCTGAGTTTACTTTGTGTAGCGCTAGCGTTTTGTTCCTGGTTTTTACTTATTACCAAGGAATCAAAATGCAATTGGAGAACGCTGATTGCCTGGCTTGATAATATTTGGGTTAATTATGCACTTTTATTTACTGAGCGTAAGATATAAATGTCACTAAGCGATTCTTTAGAGGACAGTGAATTTAGTAATTTTTTTAAAAACCCTTGCAGCTAGCGATAAACCACCGATTTCTTCGAGTGGCAGATTAGCCTTTGGCAGTTGGCTGATATTAGCATTGCTGATGACGATTCAAATTGGCAGCAATTTAAAGTCCAGTTTTTCTGTTGTGTCTTACGACGTCATAGATGGTTTTGATGATCTTTTAAAATCTAAGAAAGTTGATGTCCTAACATTTGAACGATCTCTTATCTTGTGGAAGTATTGCGAAATGGTAAAATTAGTTATGGAATATCACTTGTGGAATAGTTTACTTTAACGCAAAAATAACTCTATAAGATAAAGAAACGCTTTCTGAAGAATTTAGAAAGGTTATTTTTAAACTTTGCAAAAGGTCCATTCCCCTGCGTTTAGAATCGGATCATACCAATTTCAACTTTCTGATGTTTCTCTAATTCGCAGGCAAACAACGATGTCTATAGTGAAAAACTTAGGAAACGTTACGCTAGATTATGCGAATTTACAAAAAAACCAAACATAATAACGGATCTAACGTTAATTCCGAAAAACCTTCGGAGAAAATCGAAAAAGAAAACTGCTTTGTTGACGACTATGGTGGAATTGGAAACTCATATTCGGGGTCAATTTAAAAAAATTCGTCGGAGTAAGAGATTATTTTACTTGGGGAAAAAATCAACCGTCGATGAACTGAGTTACTACTACATTACTGAAAAAATTTCCAATAACGCCTATCTAAGGGAGCTGATAACTAAAAGGTAATGTCGTATTTGCAAAGCACTATAATGGTGAACAACTTACCTCTAGTTTTATATTAATCCTTATATACTTAAAAATAATACATCATAAATTTGCTGTTTTGAATACAAACATTTTTCTATATCTATCATGTCGACCTTTGCTGTGTTTTCAGCGCTTTGGTGCAAATGGAGACTAAAGCAATGGCGTATAAGAGATTTAAAAGCAAATATATTTTGGATATTATTTTGTGGAAGAAGCCTATAGATTCAGTTGAATTCCTCGATTTGGAAGCCTGCCAGGTTATCTTTCATCTCTGGCTATTCTGCATTTGTGTCTCTTGCTCTGTATTATTAATAGAAATGCTTTCTCAATGTCCGAAATTGTGGCGAAAAATTGTAAACAAAAGATAATTTTACTATTACATAATTCGATCAAACCCCAACCATTTGGTTTTGTGATGGGTTTAATGTTTTTGTTTTCGTTGCTAAAAGTCCGATATAACAATAATTTTGGATATTTTGCCTCTGGTTGACAGGGAAGCTGTTTCATTTAGTTTCATTACCTTAATAGGTAACTGTAATTTGAAGTATAGAAATATTATTTGAAGTATCAATATAAAATAGATATTCAGCGTCAAATTGGAGCTTTTCTAGTGATAAGTTAAAAATTCCACGAACAAACATCATAAAATGTCTTTTGTTTTTTTGAAAATTGCATATTAGGCCTATTATATTTTACATTTCCTATTTCTCAATTCTTAGAAATGTTAAAGTTATACAATATTAACCGTCCAGTACCTTGGGTTTGTGTAAATAAATATAGGATTTCACAATTTAGTATAGGAGTTTACCATTTAGTATTTAAGCAAATGATGCAATCTGTAGTTTTAATGTTTATATGTTTTAATGAGTACATATAAAAACCAATAACTTAATTTTAATCGACTAAATCAGAGGTACCTGCACAGAGGAGATGAATTACAAAAATGTTTCGGTTATTTGCTTAGTCCTGTTATATCGAGGTCAAAAAACAATAGCTTTAGTGTCACCCTGGTAAAGCGAATGCTTTCTATCGATGTCCAACTTTTTCTATGGTACTTGTGAAAAAAAGAGTCTGCACAAACGTACTCAAGAAGTACTAACTCAATTCAATTAATGTGGATCATGCTCATGATTCTATTTGAAGAAACATTACTCAACACGCGTTCATTGGAAAACTGTAACCTTGACCGTTAATGGTTCGTAAGCATCCACTTTACTTGGTTTAGTACCCCGACAGTGAAATTAGAGAGTTTAAGCACATCACGAGAATAACGTTGTTTCAATTTTAGCTATGATTATAATCGATCAAGAATCGTCTTAAGAGTATAGATATAATGAAAATTGTTAAAAGTGGACACGGACCTCCAGTTTTTAAAACATAAACATTTTTTCTTTGCTATAGACCATTCCAATAAATTCTAGCAGGGAAGCGAACACTACAGGAGGAAAGGTATACTAGCCTTCTTGGGTTTTTTTCCCTAGCCCCAAGAACCATCGCTAGAGGCAGCGCTAATTGGCAAGACTCTGGCTGTGGTGAACCTTTGTCTACTTCTGGCATTGCCTCTTGGCGTGACGCCCCTTTTCGTTAGTTTCTTTGCATGCGAAAGTCCAATTGACGTCGTCAATAAATATTTTCTAATTTAAAGCGCCGGAACAATATCTCCTTAATTGCTTCCTGATTAACTTCACAGTTTAAACTTCCACAAAACGCTCTGGAAATTCTATAATTATTTGGCTTTTTATGCTTAAACCGCTTTGATGTGGTTTAAGACCAAGTTCTAGTTACCGGTTTTCTTTGTCATTATTTCATCATTGAAATATTCAACCGTGCTAAAAATAATATTTGCGATCGAAGAAGTGAAGAAACAAAGATAGGGCGTGCCTGAAATGTTACATCCTTGCGTGATGTTTGTTTCTATAAATTTATAAGGAAATACAGCTAATTCGCATAGTGTCCTGTACTGGTCCATAAATATGAGATTTACGTTGATCGAAGTAACATTTAAGACACGCCCTATCTTTGTTTCTTCACTTCTTCGATCGCAAATATAATTTTTAGCACGGTTGAATATTTTTCATTTCAAACTTTGTGTCAGAAAAGTATGTTTCATATTCAGTTACCGAGAATTATTAATAAGATTCAAGGTACTCGAAACATTTTGCCCGTGATTAGGTAAAGACAACACTCTAAGAAATTGGAGTGTGATTTAACACCTTTATAAGTACTTTATATGGGTCCAAATTTGACACCGTTACAGGTGTACATTTACACCCCTGAAGGGATTTAATCACACTTACACTCAAAAAAATGGGGTGTGCTTTAACACCTTTAAAAGTAGTTTATATGGGTCCAAATTTGACACCGTTACAGGTGTTCATTTACACCCCTGAAAGGGTTTAATAACACTTATTTGAGCAATTGGTGGCAAAGATAAGCATAAAATTGTGCAACAGAGGTGCAGTTTAACACCTTTTTAACTCTTAAATCGCACTGAAAGTGAATTTTTACTCTCATATTAGTGTTGTGCAACTCCTTAAAGGGTGCGGCATAGCACCTTTCAGAGTGTCGCTTCACACCTATAGGGAGGAAAGTTCTCACATGCAGAACTATACCTCTTTAAGCGAGGGTTGTTGCGTATAAAGTCATTTTTACGGGTTTATAAACCTCTGAAAAAGGCAGAAAGTTTTCAATTCGTACAAATGCATAGGGTATTAAATTAGTTTTGGAGGCTATAATATTCAAGCAGTAGATATAGACGTTCTTGTTAAATTTAATAATCTCTTTTCACTAAGAGTTTTTCGAGCACCAGAAACGCGTTTAATCTAATTTGCACTACAGATTTTACAAAAAAAAATCCATTTAGTACTCTAATTTTTCTCAAAATAATGATAAAACATGTCACAAAAGCAAGTGCCCTACTTTGGCTTCTCAAGCTGGCCCTACTGTGAGGCCAGTATCTAACCTAGTCTCGTTTTTTAAGAGTATCGCTTAACACCTGTAAGAGTGTCGCCTAACACGTTTAGCATAGTTTTATGAAGGTACAACACCGCCAGATTACCAATTTCTTTGTTAATTATATTTAAAGGATAAAACTGTTTTCTTTCATGAATATCATCTTTAAAAAAAGGTTTAACAAGTACGTTTTTCAATAATTTTTTACTGTTTGTATTGACTTTAATACTAAAACATTAATGAAAAATAAATGAAAGACCTTATTTAAGAAACCAGCAGTATTATAACAGGGATAGATAGACTTTTTTAAGACGGAATAAACAATGTTTGGCCTTTACTTCAGTCCGACTCATAGACGAGTATGTAGTCCCTTCCTTCAACACGTAACCAAAAAATTAAATTATCTTATTGGCTCACAAAAACTACGTATTGGTGACGTTGCTGACGGGGAGGGCCAAAAATACGTAATTCCTGTTTACCTCTGTCGCCATGACTACGACCCCTCTTGCGTTGTACCATAGCCCACTCGATCACGCGCGTCACGACGCAAGCTGCTCGCGCTAAAGCTATAGAGCGCGGACCGAGTGGGCTATGGTTGTACAGATAAGCGTCTTCACAGGGGTTCAAAATGGAGCCGTCTAAATGCGAGGGTCCGGTAATTATTCGGGAATTGTTTTTAATAGCAATTAAGAAGGTAGTTAGTGAATTTGGTGCCGGTGTTTTGGATTTGGAGTACATCTGTAAAGGTGAAAAGTGTTCGCTAATTCTTTCATAAGCCAATCATTTCTACTATCCTCATCATTTTGTAAACTAATTTGATGAAGTTAACCAAGGCTTAGTGAATGGTCAGGAGTTTTGTGAGCTTAGTGTTTGGTTAAAACCTGTTCGTGCTGTAATATCTATGAAGACTTTTACTCAATTCTAACTCACTTTTAAGTTTCTTGAGTCTTCCCCGTTTTGTTCAGTTGCAAGCCCTATGTCTTGTTTAACTTCCATTTTTAAACAATGTTATTTCAAAAATTACAATCCGAGCCCATTCCAACTTGGCAGACGAAGGGGCAGACGACGTTTACTTGACCCGGATATACATACAACGCCATAACAAAAATAAGACCCACCTCTTCTTTCATACCCCTCCATCACGGGTAAGGGGGTCGTGGACTAGGACGCGCACCCGAATAACCCTGTTACCCATTCCGTCTTAAAAAAGTCTATCTATCCCTGATTATAATTTTTCATGTTTAATTTCGAACGGTGTTTTAATAGTGTTATTTTACACCGAATTTACACTTTAAATTGGCCTCTAAAAACTCAAGGTAATAAAACACTCTTTTGGGTGTTTTTACGGTGTTTACACCGTTTTTACACCTTTTTAACACTTCCATTTCTTAGAGTGAAGCGCACTTACATAGTATAAAAAATGAGAACGCAATGGGCAATAGGAGGCTTGATAGTGGTAAGTTTAAAAATGGCTTATTACTTGAAAGATTTTAAAATTTATTTTTTCTGTTCTTATAAATTTATAAATAAATACGAGGTTATGCATCCCGTTTCCAGGACAGATGTAAATAAATACAGGGTGTTGCAAAACGGTGGATAGACAGAAGTACAGTGGACTCAATGACACTGATTACAAGTTATGATAGGAGTGCTATAGGGATGACCCCTGAATTTAATTAGAAGTGTTTTTGCGCGAATTTAAGCTGTCAACGCTAAAGCACTCTTATAATAACAGTGGCCCTTAAAACAAAATGTCATGGAACATTTTCGACTCAAAATTGCTAATAAAATCCACTTTACTTCAATATAACCACCGTTATTGGAACAATTTTACAAGATTTATGTTATTTTTTTTTATTTATATTACCATTTAATGCACAAGTAGCATCAGGTATAGATGTAAGTTTAGAAGCGGGAATGAAGAACGGTTAGAATTTACAGTCCGACTCATAGCCCAGTATAGAGCCCCTCCCTCCAACACATATCGAAAAGTTAAAATTATCTTACTGACTCACTTAAACTACGTTTGATGACGTTGCTGACGTGGACGGCGAAGAAAACGTAATTCTTTATATTCCTGCCGCTATGACCCGTCTCTTCTTTCAAACCTTCCCACCCGTCCCGGGTAAGGGGTCCGGGGATTTGAAGCGCGCCCAGATTACTCTGTTCTCCATTCCTGCTTCTAAGATTACATCTATCCCTGGTAGCATAAACAAAAATTTGTAGTTTTCTGACTCTGTGACTTAGAGGTTGAAAACTAGAAACTTAACGATTATTACGTGAACTGTTTTTGCCCTTTTAAATAGTATTATGTTCCTTAACAGGAGGAAAATGTTACCAGTGATAGATTTCAGTTCATGAGTGAATATTTGGCAAAAAGGTATTAGACTCACTTATTGGACAAATCCATTTGGTCTAGCTTGTCAATGATAAATTGTGCTATTTTGTAGGGAAATTAAACTTGTCAATTGCAATTTAGAGCTCAAGACATATCCAAACGGATGCGCTGCAAGTCAATTTAGACATAAAATCGCTTTCTAAACCTGGGAGAAATAATCTTGTGAATTTTCAGACATATCAAATTATATTCCTTGACTTCACGGGGAAAGAACTCCAAAAACAGATTGAGAGCAAAAGTGTCTCTACTAGGATTCCGTATATGATGTCGTCGGTGACCAGAACTGTGACATTCTCTTCATCACCCATAGCGCAAGAATCAGCCTCATTGGATTTAATTCAAATAGATAAAACGGTATTGACTTTTTCAGACTTTCTTACAGCGGTCGGATTTTATTCGGAAATACTGGAAAAAAAATCCTCATAACATTACAAAATCACAGTTAAATTAATATAATCCTGAAATCAAAGCGTAGTTCATAGGGAAGAAATGTGATAAAGTTAACGATTTTTAGATAATTTAAGAAATTCCATGTAAAATCCTAATATCTATAAATATAAGTCAAAGTCCTGACTTATTGACTGATTGACAATCAACACCCAGCCAAACAGATTTATCTAGTAAGATAAAATTTTGCAGGGATCTTACCCTTAAGTACTAGGTATGCTTTAAGACGGATTTTTTCCGTCCGCCGCCATCTTGAAAAATGGTGGCAAGAAATGCATAATATTTTCATTATGGAATAACGTATGCGCGGTTCTACTGATTTCACTAAAATTTAATATATCCAGAATTAAGATGAGACTAGAAGTAAAGAGCCCTAGCATTGGTAATAGATCCTGGCACTAGTGAACAAATTTAAGGATTTTATGCCGCTTCCATCGGACCCCCTTCCCCGGGAATTGGGGTATGAAAGAAGAGGCGGGTCATAGCGACAGAGGTAAAAAGGTATTACGTATTTTTCGCCGTCCTCGTCAGCAACGTCATCAAAACGTAGTTTAAGTGAGCCAATTAGATAATTTAAAATTGTCGATGCCTGTTGGAGGGAGGGGCTCTATACTGGGCTATGAGTCGGACTGAAGTAAATACTAATAGTTCTCCATAACTACTTCTAAAAATATATCTATCCCTGGAACAAAAAAAGACTCTGATTTTTAATGGTACAGATAACGTTATCAAAATGTATATATAAGTGAGACAATATGACATTTCGAAAACGAGAGTATAGCTTTATTGGACTGCGGTAAAGGTTAACTGATATTCGTTAATTCTTCATTGTATATATGTATATTCCTGGTTATACTTCTTTAATTTAAATTAAAATTTCTTTTCTTTTTTTCCTCGTTGCAAAATCCATTTTTCAGGTTCTGAGTTTACTTTTTGTAGCGCTAGCGTTTTGCTCTTGGTTGTTAATTTCTACCAAGGAATCAAAATGCAATTGGAGAACACTGACTGTCTGGCTAGATAATATTTGGGATAATTATGGAATTATATTTTCTGAACGTGAGTTGTTTTTCACAGCTAGCGATTCCTTGGAGGACAGTAACTTTTACAATATTTTAAACACTTTGGCAGCCAACGATAAACCACCGATTTCTTCGAGTGGCAGATTAGCATTTGGAAGTTGGCTAATTCTAGTGTTGCTGATGATGATTGAAATTGGGAGCAATTTAAAGTCCAGTTTTTCCGTTGTGTCTTACGATGTCATAGACGGCTTTGATGATCTTTTAAAATCCGAGAATATTGACGTCATAACATTTGAAGGATCTTCAATCATGACGACATATTGTGAAATGGTAAATTTCATCATGGAATAAAACTTGCGGAATAGTTTGACCCTAGTGTATTACGTCAATTTATATACTTCTCTTATTCGAAGGCAAAAGACGATGGCTATAATGAGAAACGGATTGAAGGTTACGCTAGATTATGCACGGAAAACCCTAAAACATTAACGGATCTAACCTTTATACCGGAAAACAATCGCAAAAATTCGAAAAAGGGAACCGCTTTGTTGACGACCATGATTGAATTGGAAAGTCATATTCGGGGTCAATTTAAAAATATTATTCGGAGTAAAAGGCTATATTACTTGGGGAAAAAGTCAACAGTCGATGAAATGACGTACTTCCCCATTTCCGAAAATGTCTCCAATAATGCGTTTCTAAGAGAGCTGATCATAAAAAGGTAATTTGTCGTAATTGATAGGTTCGCTAATGGCTTTGACCACAGGTGAAGATTTTGGCTTTAGCTTAAGTTTTCTTTCAATCATCCTCTACGTAGCGTGTAAAATATTCCTTTAAATTTTTACGCAAATTGTTTTCTCAACACTTTTCAAGTGAACCTTTTCTCTGTTTTAGCGCACTGGTGCAAATGGAGACCAAAGCGATGGCGTATAAGCGATTTGAAAGCAACGGCTACGTTCAGTAACTGGAAATCGGAAAAAGCCGTTACCGCTACCGATGTGTTTTTTTCCGAGCGCTACGTCAGAGTGACGTCAGACGTCACTGAACGTTTTTTTTTGAGTAAATTGCGTTTGATAGTTTTCATTGATGAGATGATGGCGTCTGCTAGAGATCTTGGGTTGAGTCGAAAACGAAAACTGTTATTTTTGCTACTAAATGAATTATCTAACGATGATGAAACGGAATTAACCTTAATTCCAGCTAATTCGAAAAGATCTAAAAAAGAGAAATGTTTAATTGTTTCGCTAGTGGCTTTGGACTTGTTTAAGTCACAGGTGCGTGCGGTTAGAATTCTTGATTACGTAGAAACAATTGTCCCCTTCTACACTGAAAGAGATTTTAAATCACATTTCAGAATGACCCGACATGCAGTTGAGGTTCGTGTTTCCAAATTAAATATTTGTAACTGCTAATTAATTAACTCAAATTAATGTTTAGGAATTGATTATGTTGTGTGGCACTGTTCTTTCGGCGTTAAAAACCAGCGTTGTTATACCTGTCGAGAAACGTGTTTTGGTTTGCCTGTGGCTTTTGGCCACTCCAGAATCTTTTAGAAGTGTGGGAGATCGCTTTGATCTGTCTAAAGGGAACGCACACTACGTGTTCATAGAATTTATTAAGATTATTAGTTCAAAGTGTAAAGAATTTGTAGTTTGGCCGAATGAATGGTGTATGAGAAAAAGCATGCTATATTGTGAAAATCATTATGGATTTCCTGGGGTTGTCGGAGCAGTTGACGGATGTCATATCGACATTAAGGAACCAATTGAAGGGAAAAACTCTTATTATAACCGAAAAAAGAGAACATCAGTTTTGTTGCAAGGTAATATTTCCATAATAACAGAAATAAAATATTAACACTTTTAATCCATTAGGAGTGTGTAATGAAAAACTCATGTTTATTGACCTCTGTATCGGTTGGCCAGGTTCAGTGCATGATGCCCGTGTTTGGAAGAACAGTATGATATACAATGACCTTTTGCAAAAAAGGAAAACCACATTTGATGGCCATTTATTAGGGGATTCTGCGTACCCTCTGGATGTGTTTACAATGGTACCATTTAAAAATAATGGACATTTAACAGAGCGCCAAACAAAATACAATACATTGCAAAGTTCTGCAAGGCAAATGATAGAAAGGAGTTTTGGCCACTTGAAAGGAAGATTCAGACGATTGAAAGCTCTTGATATGTTACTTATCGCTGAAATATCAGAAGTGATAATGTGTTGCTGTGTCTTGAATAATTTTTTATTAATTCATGATGGTGATGAAGATGTTGATGAGTTCATCGACCCAGTTGATCCAACAGCTGATATTTTTGAAGAAGCTGAACCACAACAAGTTTTAAATATAGCCAAAAATAAAAGAGATGCTATTGCTCAGAGATTAAGAATCGGACAAAGACTCCCATGAAATGTTTGATATAACTAAGACAAATTGCTCATTAGGAATGAAACTTTTAATAATAAAAATTTACATTTTTAAAAAACTGTCAGCTATTTTTTCTAGAGTAGAGTTTTTGGCATCTAGCCTCTTTAATAGTTGATCTTGGAATTCTTTGGTTTGTTGCTGTGCCTTTTCTTCGGCTTTGCGATTATCTTCGTTCCACTGCACGAACCAGTCTGGAGCTGGTGTTGTTTTCATAACCTTCCTCTTTTTTGACCTTTGAATTGCAGTGCAATCTTTAATATCGTCCATTTCAGTGTTATTTAGAGATGTAGAAGAAGATTCATTTGAGATTGATGTCGTAGAGTCACGAGAAGCATTATAAATTGGGGAGTCAGATGCACGAGGATCATCGATTGGAGAATCAGATGCACGAGAAACACTGATTGGAGAATCGGATGACATTGAATCATCACGATTGATTGAAACACCTACAAATTTATAGCTTAATATAATTTAAACCGCTTATTTTATTCACTATTATTATGACCTGAATTATAATAATAATAATAATAATAATAATAATAATAATAATTCTAGAGGGCCGGTAGGCCCTTCTAGATAAGAACCCACACCCTCCCGTAATGTTAAAGAAATAATTCACAGATTTTAGGCTTAGCGTCCCATAGAAAAAGCATGGGATTTTTGGTGTTCCACTCCATCGAATAACTCAGAAACTACTGCGAAGTTAAGGTTCGGAACACTTTTGAATTATCAAGCAACTATGGAATGTTGAACTTCTGAAGTTTGATTAAGAACAATTAAGTCTAAGTATTTTATTTTAATAAATTTATAAATCATGGTAAAACCGTTACATATATTACACTGTTTGCACAGCATTTATTCTGCCTCCAACGGGTTTGTGGCGAATAAGATAACGCTTCTGCCTACGGAGCAGAAGATTGCAGGTTCGAGTCCTGGCAAGCTCGGTGTGTATTTTTACAGATCATTTATACATCATAAAAGAAATAATCCTATAAATACAATGTTTGGATAATTTTTTTTTGTTCTTACAAACACGGGCATGTGGCGTAATGGATAACGCGTTTGCATTCGAGGCAAAACATTGCAGGTTCGAGTCTTGGACCGCTCGTTGTCAATGTTTGATGAAGATTCTTAGTATATAGAAGGGAAAATTCTTAAATAACAAACTTTCAATGAAATGTGCGCTGCTGGCGCATGGTTTAGAAATAACTTTTTTTTAAACCTATACAAAATGGTTAACTAAACTTTACACTGAGAGATGTGCCTTTGCTAATCTATTGCTGTAAAGTTTTGTTGTGAAAAAGTGCACCCCCTTGGTTGCGAAACCTTGGGTCTAACTCTGAAAATTCTTTTCACGTCTTAATGTTAAGCTCCGTAAAGATTAACAATAAGACATAGGATTGAATATAAATAGAAAATCCCTGACGTGATTTTCTAATTCATGGGTCATTTAAAAATTCTATTGGACAAAGTTCAGTGTGCTGTTTTTATTTCCGGTCCAGGTCAGGATAGGTGAAACTATCTCAGGGCCGTAAATAAGCACAGGACACTGGACATTGTCCAATAAATATTTAAAATATTCCATAATTTTTATTTAAAACTAAAGGGGTCACCGGACGGTTGACCATAAATTTTTCCGAAGTTTTGATGGCTTGACCATTGATAAAGGATGCGCGTGATAAACTTTCGTCACACTATATTATGTGCAACTCCCTATACTAAAAAGTAGACAAGTAGATACTAGCGCCACCTGGCTACCAGTGCTGGAAAGCATAGCGTGAAAAATAAAATGTATTTAATACAAATTAAGGCTGAAGGACCAGATATTATATAAAAAAGACTTCGTTTGCCCAAGTCTTAAAAACAAAACGATAAGAGTTTTTCCAGTTGACTGAAGCGTGGATATTATTTTTTTTCTATTGAATTTTAAAGACAATCCGTATTTTACTTCTCTATAGAATTTAATTCAATCACCTGATTTTACTGCTAATGGATTAGTTTCCTATAAATTAATTGAAATAAAAAATTACTTATCTCAGATTTTTCAACATCAATTCCATCTTCCTGAAACATTTTATCGTGCAGCTATTATTTTGAGGGATATCGTGTAAATTTAATCAAATTGACACTTAATTTTTTAATTACCGGGAATATTCCTTTCAAAAGGTTTTAAACACATCAAGTTTTCATAATGTTGTCAACTAAACAGCAACTCAACCAACACTCCTAAAATCTTCCCCACAAGTACTGATATAACAGTTCAATAATTGTCACTGTGCTTAAAGAAACGGGCCCCTTTACTAAATACTGTATAAGAAAGGTGATAACAGCCCCCTTTTGTATTCGAAAAGACCGCATATAATACATTATTAATGAGAGTATTATTTGAAAATTAAAGTACGTTCTCCCTTGAAAAGAGAACATTTCAGGAAAATGGAATTGTTGTTGAAAAATCTGAGATAAGTAATTTTTTATTTCAATTAATTTATAGGAAACTAATCCATTAGCAGTAAAATCAGGTGATTGAATTAAATTCTATAGAGAAGTAAAATACGGATTGTCTTTAAAATTCAATAGAAAAAAAATAATATCCACGCTTCAGTCAACTGGAAAAACTCTTATCGTTTTGTTTTTAAGACTTGGGCAAACGAAGTCTTTTTTATATAATAATAATATGACCTGAAGATGACTTTGTTGAGTATAAAAGATTTACTGGATTTATTGAGTGTTCCGTGCAAAGCACTTCGTCCATAGCCTCAAAAAAATCCCAAGACTGCTTTCCATTACCACTTTTGTTCGATTTGTCTTTAATAATCTTATATCTAAAGGAAATTAAGGATATCTGCATTTTAATACCGAAGCGTAGAAAAACTCTGACTTTTTTTAAGTAAAATAAATGGCACACACCTCCCTTTAAGATTACGCCACTTGGTATCACAGTCATCTGCATTGAATCCATAGCCTTTATCTTTCAATTCTGCACTAATCTTCATCCAGACGTCCTTCTTCCGACGTGAATTTTCAAATTCATCCTTGTACGTTTGAAATAATTCAATGAGCAACAATGTGTTGTTCTTCCCCCATTTACAAACTACTGGATTAGGCTCACTATCATTTCCTTGTTAGCAATATGACAAAATATTAACATTAAATGGCCCTTTTATGTAAAATATTGTTGTCTTTTACCTGGTTTATCAAACACCGTAGAACAAGAGACATTAGACTCATTCCTTTCACTCTGTATGTCACTCACTTCTTCAGAGATAGCTGAATTTAGTGGTGGTTTTATACCTTCTGGTTTCACACCTATTTCTATTGCTTTATTCAGAAAAGCAGCAGCAAATTTTGGTTCTGTAAATAATTATAAAATGTAGCTTGTCTGTTCAGTAGAATGTAAAGCCCAAGCTAAAGCGGTCATTGTTTGTGCAAAGGCTTAGCAAATAAACTCGTATCCAGGTCGTTATCGTGCTTCGCCTACTCTTAAATGGAATTAATATAACTCTTACCGGTAATGATTCGGTTGTAGTCCTCAACTGATACAGCAAAATTGTATACGTTTCCATTATTATCTGATAATGAAATATTTTGATAATTCGCGTAAGTTTGCTCCATTGTATTGCTCGCCATGTTGAACCTCAACTAAATACGTCACAAATCCGATTCGCATCGAAAAAACCTGCTCTTCCAGCCGCTGCGATCGGTGTCCCATCGATGCGTAGCGTGACGTAGAAACCGGAAGTGCGAAAAACCGTACAGTAAAAAAATCGGTATCCGATGCGCGCAGCGCTGCGTTCGCTAGCAGTTACTGAACGTACCCTAGGTCTTGGATGTTATTTTATGGAAGAAGCCTATGGATACAGCTCAGTCTCTCGATTTGCAAGACTTCAAAGCTATCTTTGAGCTCTGGCTACTATGCATTTGTGTCTCTTGGGGGTCGACTAATCTGCAGGTACTCTGAATGTCTGAAATGCAGTCCACGGTAGGAAACCTACTATTTGTAGTATGCAGGTTCGGTTCACATTTACAAATATAAGAAAGCAATACTATAATTCATTGCCTAACATACAGTCGAACAAAATTAGAGTTTCAACTCTGAAATCTCTTGACTAAAATGCAGTACTCTGAAATGCAGTCCTCGAAAATTATTATTTTCAACTCTGAAATCTTTTGACGCAGTACTCTGAAATGCAGTCCTAGAAAATTATTATTTTCAACTCTGAAATCTATTGACTAAAATGCAGTACTCTGAAATGCAGTCCTAGAAAATTATTATTTTCAACTCTGAAATCTATTGACTTAAATGCAGTACTCTGAAATGCAGTCCTCTAAAACTATTAATTTCAACTCTGAAATCTATTGACTAAAATGCAGTACTCTGAAATGCAGTCCTCTAAAACTACTAGTTTCAACTCTGAAATCTCTTGACTAAAATGCAGTACTCTGAAATGCAGTCCTCTAAAACTATTAATTTCAACTCTGAAATCTCTTGACTAAAATGCAGTACTCTGAAATGCAGTCCTCGAATATTATTAATTTCAACTTTGAAATCGGTTGACTAAAGTGCAGTACTCTGAAAAGCAGTCCATGAAAATAATAAATTTCAACTCTGAAATCGGTTGACTAAAACGCAGTTCTCTGAAATGCAGTCCTCAAAAATTATTATTTCGAACTCTGAAATCTTTTGACTAAAACGCAGTACTCTGAAATGCAGTCCACGAAAATTATTAATTTCAACTCTGAAATCGGTTGACTAAAATGCAGTACTCTGAAAAACAGTCCACGAAAATTATTAAATACTACTCTGAAATCTTTTGACTAAAACGCAGTACTCTGAAATGCAGTCCTCGAAAATTATTATTTTAAACTCTGAAATCTTTTGACTAAAACGCAGTACTCTGAAATGCAGTCCTAGAAAATTATTATTTTCAACTCTGAAATCTATTGACTAAAATGCAGTCCTCTAAATCTATTAATTTCAACTCTGAAATCTCTTGACTAAAATGCAGTACTCTGAAATGCAGTCCTCTAAAACTATTAATTTCAACTCTGAAATCTCTTGACTAAAATGCAGTACTCTGAAATGCAGTCCTCGAATATTATTAATTTCAACTTTGAAATCGGTTGACTAAAGTGCAGTACTCTGAAAAGCAGTCCACGAAAATAATAAATTTCAACTCTGAAATCTTTTGACTAAAACGCAGTACTCTGAAATGCAGTCCACGAAAATTATTAATTTCAACTCTGAAATCGGTTGACTAAAATGCAGTACTCTGAAAAACAGTCCACGAAAATTATTAAATACTACTCTGAAATCTTTTGACTAAAACGCAGTACTCTGAAATGCAGTCCTCGAAAATTATTATTTTCAACTCTGAAATCTTTTGACTAAAACGCAGTACTCTGAAATGCAGTCCTAGAAAATTATTATTTTCAACTCTGAAATCTATTGACTAAATGCAGTACTCTGAAATGCAGTCCTCTAAATCTATTAATTTCAACTCTGAAATCTCTTGACTAAAATGCAGTACTCTGAAATGCAGTCCTCTAAAACTATTAATTTCAACTCTGAAATCTCTTGACTAAAATGCAGTACTCTGAAATGCAGTCCTCGAATATTATTAATTTCAACTTTGAAATCGGTTGACTAAAGTGCAGTACTCTGAAAAGCAGTCCACGAAAATAATAAATTTCAACTCTGAAATCGGTTGACTAAAACGAAGTTCTCTGAAATGCAGTCCTCAAAAATTATTATTTCGAACTCTGAAATCTTTTGACTAAAACGCAGTACTCTGAAATGCAGTCCTCGAAAACTATTAATTTCAACTCTGAAATCTCTTGACTAAAATGCAGTACTCTGAAATGCAGTCCTCGAAAATTATTATTTTCAACTCTGAAATCTTTTGACGCAGTACTCTGAAATGCAGTCCTAGAAAATTATTATTTTCAACTCTGAAATCTATTGACTAAAATGCAGTACTCTGAAATGCAGTCCTAGAAAATTATTATTTTCAACTCTGAAATCTATTGACTTAAATGCAGTACTCTGAAATGCAGTCCTCTAAAACTATTAATTTCAACTCTGAAATCTATTGACTAAAATGCAGTACTCTGAAATGCAGTCCTCTAAAACTACTAGTTTCAACTCTGAAATCTCTTGACTAAAATGCAGTACTCTGAAATGCAGTCCTCTAAAACTATTAATTTCAACTCTGAAATCTCTTGACTAAAATGCAGTACTCTGAAATGCAGTCCTCGAATATTATTAATTTCAACTTTGAAATCGGTTGACTAAAGTGCAGTACTCTGAAAAGCAGTCCACGAAAATAATAAATTTCAACTCTGAAATCGGTTGACTAAAACGAAGTTCTCTGAAATGCAGTCCTCAAAAATTATTATTTCGAACTCTGAAATCTTTTGACTAAAACGCAGTACTCTGAAATGCAGTCCTCGAAAACTATTAATTTCAACTCTGAAATCTCTTGACTAAAATGCAGTACTCTGAAATGCAGTCCTCGAAAATTATTATTTTCAACTCTGAAATCTTTTGACGCAGTACTCTGAAATGCAGTCCTAGAAAATTATTATTTTCAACTCTGAAATCTATTGACTAAAATGCAGTACTCTGAAATGCAGTCCTAGAAAATTATTATTTTCAACTCTGAAATCTATTGACTTAAATGCAGTACTCTGAAATGCAGTCCTCTAAAACTATTAATTTCAACTCTGAAATCTATTGACTAAAATGCAGTACTCTGAAATGCAGTCCTCTAAAACTACTAGTTTCAACTCTGAAATCTCTTGACTAAAATGCAGTACTCTGAAATGCAGTCCTCTAAAACTATTAATTTCAACTCTGAAATCTCTTGACTAAAATGCAGTACTCTGAAATGCAGTCCTCGAATATTATTAATTTCAACTTTGAAATTGGACTGCATTTCAGAGTACTGCATTTTAGTCAACCGATTTCAGAGTTGAAATTAATAATTTTCGAGGACTGCATTTCAGAGTACTGCACTTTAGTCAACCGATTTCAGAGTTGAAATTAATAATATTCGACGACTGCGTTTCAGAGTACTGCGTTTTAGTCAAAAGATTTCAGAGTTGAAAATAATAATTTTCGAGGACTGCATTTCAGAGTACTGCGTTTTAGTCAAAAGATTTCAGAGTAGTATTTAATAATTTTCGTGGACTGTTTTTCAGAGTACTGCATTTAGTCAACCGATTTCAGAGTTGAAATTAATAGTTTTCGAGGACTGCATTTCAGAGTACTGCGTTTTAGTCAAAAGATTTCAGAGTTCGAAATAATAATTTTTGAGGACTGCATTTCAGAGAACTTCGTTTTAGTCAACCGATTTCAGAGTTGAAATTTATTATTTTCGTGGACTGCTTTTCAGAGTTCTGCACTTTAGTCAACCGATTTCAAAGTTGAAATTAATAATATTCGAGGACTGCATTTCAGAGTACTGCATTTTAGTCAAGAGATTTCAGAGTTGAAAATAATAATTTTCGAGGACTGCATTTCAGAGTACTGCATTTTAGTCAAGAGATTTCAGAGTTGAAATTAAAAGTTTTCGGGGACTGCATTTCAGAGTACTGCGTTTTAGTCAAAAGATTTCAGAGTTCAAAATAATAATTTTCGAGGACTGCATTTCAGAGTACTGCATTTTAGTCAAGAGATTTCAGAGTTGAAACTCTAATTTTGTTCGACTGTATGTTGGGTCAGTCCAGGTGAAATCAGGCAGTGTCCCGACGGCACCATCACCGATTTTGATGAAACTTTAACCAGTTGAAATATAGACTATTTCATCGGGAAATCCAAGTTTTCAAGTTAAAATTCAATCTAGATTTTAAGATATGAATAATTGAAAAATCCTCACATGGGGAAAGGAAACTTTTCACCCCCAATTCCAGCGATTTTGACAGCCGATATCTAGGTAATAAAACCTAATATAACCTTACAACCTTTTTTATTCTTCAAATGGGTGGTAGAGCCTAGATTAAGCTAATAATAGTTTGCGAAGAACATTTAGTTTTATTTCTATAAATCATCAAAGTGCTCTTTGAATTCAACCAAACTCGAAAAGTAGCCTATAACTTAATATCTCCCGATTCCAAAATCCAAGCTAAAATTAATCAAAGATAACGCTTTCTGGTAGTAATTGAACCGGGGAACACGAAAATATTTCTAGATTTATGGTACGACCAAGGGATGCGGTACCATTTGACTTCGAACACCGCCAAGATTTGAAAAATAGTAAAAACATGGTGGTCTTTGAAGCCTTGCCAAGGTACCACCACAATTGAAATATGTACCAAAGTACAAACCATCTGAAAGCCCGTGTTTTAATCTATAACATATCAAAAATCCAAGGATGATATAGAATTCCTTCGTATGTAAACGCGGCATCAAACCTGAAAGAAAATCTGAAAAAAGTTAAAATTTTAAGTTAGCCAAAACAATTGGAATATGATTATGAACGCAATATAGATTACATAAATACGTCTTGGTTTGGACCAACGCCGAAAAAACAAACGATATGTGTGAGGTTTATCAATTGACTGAAGTTTCAGATATTGAAATTTTTTTCTAGTTATTTTTATCCACTCAATCCTTAATCAATATTTAATTCAATCAACTGATTTTACTGTTAATCGATCTAGTCCCTCTAAATTAATTGAAAAAATTACATATCTACGCTTTTTCAAGTACAATTACATTTTCCGAAAACATTTTATCATAAAATTAATTATTTTGAAGGGATTTCGTGTCGATACTCACTAACTTGTGAGCACCTTGACCGACATAGTTTTAATTGTCGCTGGTTTGACAAATTTTCAAGTTTGCACCAAAGGAAGTTCATATCTGTTTTAAGTTGTTGATAAGACTGTCGTTTACAGTGAATGAAGTCTACTTAAGACAAAGCAACAAAGTTTATCCTGTGTGGTAAAGGGTAAAGATCACATAAACAGAAATACTGCAGTACTTGTTATATTCATTTCCCGCGGAAATAATATGGTTATTTCACATCATTCATTATTAGTTATGCCAAGAAGGTCACATTTAACTCCGACACCCCCTCCCTTCCTCTATTTTCCCAATATATGGCATTTTATAATCACCAGTGGTTTCAGTGTATGGGTCATCTGAGCCGTCGCAACACACTCAGCCAATATTACCATAGACTGAGTTATGACCAAGAAATTCTTAAGTACGGAAATGGAAGTTCCAGTGCAACTTTACCATCATAGAGGCGACAATAGAAATAAAGCGTTTCGATATACGAAAATAAATGTGTAAATTCGTGCAACACCCTTGTTTGGCATACACAATAAAATATTAACATTTTCCATTCAAGTTATGCCAAAGTTCGCTTGCTCTTTTTAGACATCCAGTAAAACATTTCAAATATTCAATACTGTAGCCTCAACACGTACTCCCTTCAAAATAATTAATTTCATGATAAAATGTTTTCGGAAAATGTAATTGTTCTTGAAAAAGCGTAGATATGTAATTTTTTTCAATTAATTTAGAGGGACTAGATCGATTAACAGTAAAATCAGTTGATTGAATTAAATATTGATTAAGGATTGAGTGGATAAAAATAACTAGAAAAAAATTTCAATATCTGAAACTTCAGTCAATTGATAAACCTCACACATATCGTTTGTTTTTTCGGCGTTGGTCCAAACCAAGACGTATTTATATAATCTATATTGCGTTCATAATCATATTCCAATTGTTTTGGCTAACTTAAAATTTTAACTTTTTTCAGATTTTCTTTCAGGTTTGATGCCGCGTTTACATACGAAGGAATTCTATATCATCCTTGGATTTTTGATATGTTATAGATTAAAACACAGGCTTTCAGATGGTTTGTACTTTGGTACATATTTCAATTGTGGTGGTACCTTGGCAAGGCTTCAAAGACCACCATGTTTTTACTATTTTTCAAATCTTGGCGGTGTTCGAAGTCAAATGGTACCGCATCCCTTGGTCGTACCATAAATCTAGAAATATTTTCGTGTTCCCCGGTTCAATTACTACCAGAAAGCGTTATCTTTGATTAATTTTAGCTTGGATTTTGGAATCGGGAGATATTAAGTTATAGGCTACTTTTCGCGTTTGGTTGAATTCAAAGAGCACTTTGATGATTTATAGAAATAAAACTAAATGTTCTTCGCAAACTATTATTAGCTTAATCTAGGCTCTACCACCCATTTGAAGAATAAAAAAGGTTGTAAGGTTATATTAGGTTTTATTAACAAGTCTTCTCCTAGATATCGGCTGTCAAAATCGCTGGAATTGGGGGTGAAAAGTTTCCTTTCCCCATGTGAGGATTTTTCAATTATTCATATCTTAAAATCTAGATTGAATTTTAACTTGAAAACTTGGATTTCCCGATGAAATAGTCTATATTTCAACTGGTTAAAGTTTCATCAAAATCGGTGATGGTGCCGTCGGGACACTGCCTGATTTGACCTGGACTGACCCTGTTAGGCAATGAATTATAGTATTGCTTTCTTATATTTGTAAATGTGAACCGAACCTGCATTCTACAAATAGTAGGTTTCCTACCGTGGACTGCATTTCAGACATTCAGAGTACCTGCAGATTAGTCGACCCCGTATTATTAGTAGAAATGCTTTCTCGATGTTCAATTTTGCGGCGAAAGAAACCAGCAAAGAATTAGTTCGGTAAAATTGCTGTCCACACCATAAAACGATGAACAATATCCTTTTCCGAAAATCCGTACTCTAATTTATGGAGGAGAGTCTGGCCATTTTAGATAACAACCTATAATTGTCGAAAATATTTCTTATGCTCTTCATTATAAACTTTAATTTTGGTTTTTCGAGTCGCTGTAAACGAGCAATAGTTAAGTTTTATCTTTTATTAAGCATTGGATTTTATTTTCAACTCAGACTTTAGTAATTTTAAGCGACCTTGGAAACATAGGGTTGTAGGACTAACATTATCCAAGTCACTAGATAACTCCCTTTTACCTATTGGCTATGTACTCTAAAATTGCGGTTGTGTTCCAGCCCATAATTTCTTGCAATGTCGATTATACAAGGAGACGTTGCGTGATCACTAAGGTGCTCGACGGCTATGGTTCAGACTATTCTTCTTATGGGCAATATTAGCAGAACTTACTATTCGATTGATTTTCTTTTCTCTACACCTCTTAAGAATGTCGACCGCCTAACATCTCGATTGTATTTAAACAAAGCTTCAACCAACACGCGTACGTAAGAAAACTGTAGCCTTGACCGTTAATGCCTTGAATTTTTTTTTAATTTATTTAGTACCAAGACAATGAAATTAGAGAGCTTAAACACATTAAAATTACGTACTTTGAACATTTAGGAAAGTTCAAGAAAATAGAGATAGTGCAACTTGTTGCATTTAATTAAGTCATAAATCGTTTGTAGAAGCTTCAATACACTCTTTTGGAGCCCATTTCAAGTTTGGCTATGACACCCAAAAGAAATTAAGCGCATATTGTTATAAATCTCTAATAAAATAATCTACAAAGTAGAAAGACAAATGATAATAGTAATTCGTCATGCCCGGGATAGATTTAATCTTAGAAGTAGAAATGGAGAACAGAGTCATCTGGGCGCGCGTCAAAGTCTCGGATCCCCATTCCCCGGGAAGGGGGTATATGAAAGAAGAGGCGGGTCATAGCGACAGAGGTAAAAAGGAATTACGTATTTTTTGCGGTCCCCGTCAGCAACGTCATCAAAACGTAGTTTAAGTTAGCCAATAAGATAATTTAAACTTTTCGTTACGTGTTAGAGGGAGCGGCTCTTTACTGGGCTATGAGTCGGACTGAAATAAATTCTAACCGTTCTCCATTGATACTTCTAAAATTAAATCTATCCCTGGTCATGCCTAATTGAAGGGCCCATTTAAGGAAGATTTGTGATTTAATTACCATTCCTACATAAATTATTTTCTAAGTTTAGTCTCAGACCACTAATAATCCATCTTAATAGGAGGCTAGGTTAGAATAGAGCAACGCCTGATTGCAGCGCCGCGGTGGCGACTTTGGAATATTTCGAACTCTAACAGATGCACGTACCTCTAAACAGTTAAGAAAACTTAACATATTTGTGAGTATATGAAGAAATACAGTTTTAACATATATGTAAGCACTAAGTTTAAAAAGAATGCGACCTTTAATCCTTTGAAACTAACAACACATTTTAAAATGCAATACTTTAATTTCTTTTGTATGTAGATCAATCAATTTAGTTGAAAATGGTCTCTTGGCACACGATATTGATTGGAACTCGGTAAACTTCGATCGTTGTCTCCAAAAATGGGATGAAGAGCAAATTATCCAAATTAATTTGAGGAAATTGATGGGAATACTAATACTTATTCTTTACATTTGCGGATTGTTGTGTGGGTTTCCTTACTTTTTGATAATTGAACGTAAAACATACCGCTGCAAAATGGGTCGTTGTTAAGAGGTATCTACAAGAACATTCTCTCAGAGAAATGTTTGAGCCAATATTATACTATCTTCTATTATCTCTTGATAGTACTCTTGGTTTGTGAAGCCTACAATTGAGGTTTATTTTCCAAAAGAAAACTCCGCACTAAACCAGAGAGAGTTTATAATAGGGAGTAGAAAATAAGGAATATTATGTAGCTCAAAAATCACATGATCAACAAAACTAGCCAGGTCTATTTCCGTTATGATTTTTTTTTGTGGCCCTTCCCTCTAAGGTAGGTCTTGAATGTTTGCTGGAGGGATTCTAGGTGAGATGGACAATACTTTTGTAGCGGAAAGGAAATGTCTGACTTAAAATATCTCCAGATGGCGCCAGTCGCACTCGAAATTGGGAACACTTATTGGGTAATTGTACAACCAATAGTGTTTGAGGGCAAACTTCAAAATTAAAGGATTGTCATAAGACCGGAAATTACCTGGCTAGTTTTAGTGACGCACTTGTTTGAGCTACATTGTATTTAGCACTGACAAGGGCAAAAGCTTCCACTCCCTATTATAAATTCTCTCTGACTAAACTAAATCATTATATTCCGGTATATGTAGGGAAAAAAATTGATTAGTTCCCCTTTTTAAAATCTTATTAAAAGTTTATCCATTTGTCAGTTTAATCTTCGTGGCAGTTTCTTTGCTTAAAAACGTTCCTAATACTAAGGTAATTTATTCCCTCTCCTTTCTGGCAATGCATAACCTGTGTACAAGTACTTAAACTTTTAAACTAATAACTTTTGCACGCGATTTGGGTCTAGACTCCCTAGGTCTTCTCTTTATTTTTGAAAATGAATGCAGTTCGTCAGAAACTTAAACGATTAAGGTTAAAGTTGTGTCATTTAATAACAGGAATGTACAGAGAGTAGTGTTGTTATTATATCTGTCAAGTGACTAAAAGAAATGTCTTTTTCAATTTATTTCGAGTCGTCATGCGCGTTTAGTAACTGAATGTTCCAGAGCATTTCTTGTTATCGATAATGTTTAACGCTGCAGAACGACCTAGTTTTCCTTCGCTAGTCGTCAACTGTTTGTCTAAGATTCTTTGCATTAGCGATTCAGGAGAAATATATTTCACTTTTGTTTCGGTATGATTTAAAAAAAATTTATATATATTTTGGGATAGTATTTTCAATCCCAGTATTCAGTGAATGATAATAATTTTGTGAATAAACACCAAACTTTATTTTCTTCAAGATTGAATTGAATCAGGGATAGATTTATTTTTTTTAAGACGGAATGGGTAACAGGGTTATTCGGGTGCGCGTCCAAGTCCACGAGGGATATGAAAGAAGAGGCGGGTCTTATTTTCGTTATGGCGTTGTATGTATATCCGGGTCAAATAAACGTCGTCTGCCCCTTCGTCTGCCAAGTTTGAATGGGCTCGGATTGTAATTTTTGAAAGAACATTGTTTAAAATTGGAAGTTACACAAGACATAGGGCTTGCAACTGACAAAAAAACGGGGAAGACCCATGAAAATTAAAAGTGAGTTAGAATTGAGTAATGAAATCGAAAAGTCTTCGTAGATATTACAACACGAACAGGTTTTAACCAAACACTAAGCTCACAAAACTCCTGGCCATTCACTAAGCCTTGGTTAACTTCATCAAATTCGTTTACAAAATCATGAGGATAGTAGATATGATTGGCTTATGAAAGAATTAGCGAACACTTTTCACCCTTTACAGATGTACTCCAAATCCGAAACACCGGCACCAAATTCACTAACTACCTTCTTAATTGCTATTAAAAACAATTCCCGAATAATTTCTGGACCCTCGCTTTTAGACGGCTGCATTTTGAGGGGTCGTAGTCATAGCGACAGAGGTAAACAGGAATTACGTATTTTTGGCCCTCCTTGTCAGCAACGTCACCAATATGTAGTTTTAGTGAGCCAATAAGAAAATTTAATTTTTTGGTTACGTGTTGAAGGAAGGGGCTATATACTCGGCTATGAGTCGGACTGAAGTAATTAGGGCCAAACGTTGTGCATTCCGTCTTAAAAAATAAATCTATCCCTGATTGAATCAACGATGATAAACATTATAATTTAAATAATAGATTATTTACAGTGATGTTGTTTATGTAACAAGATAATATCGTTGCTAATATTTGTAGTGTCAAATGGCTTCTTCTGAATATATGTAGGTTGTAATTCGGTGTCTTGTGCTAAAGAAAGAACCATAGTCCGATAATTTTTGAAAAATCAATGAGGGTATAACCAGGGGAAGTTAAAGCTAGCAGCATATAGGCAAGAAATTTAGGGCGTTGTTGCTTTTTTTATTTCTTTTCATATTTAACTTCTAATATCCGGTTCACCATATTTCAACTATTATGATGGCAGAGAAAGATGCTCGCACTAACCGGATATCTTTCAAAGCGAGAACACTCCAGCCAAACCTTCATTATACCCTCTTTGGAAAAAGATTGCACCAGATGTAAGATAATGGGACTAGAAGTACCGAGCTAACCAAATTCTTCACTTGGCGAAAGTGAATATTCTTACTATCACACCAACAGTTGGCCCTCTGGTAGCGGTTTCTAAATTTTCCCTGCAAAACGTGAGACGCTCGCGGCGGTAGACGGCCAGACTAGATTCAAGCACCCGCGTCCGTGTTCCGCGGCTTTAGGTTGAAGGGAAGGGGGTAGGAATTTTTTTTGGAACTCGACCAATTTTTTATCTCAAGTGTAGGCGCGATGGAAGCGGCATAAAATCCTCAAATTTGTTCACTAGTGCCAGGATCTATTACCAATGCTAGAGCTCTTTACTTCTAGACCCCTTATCTTACTTCTGGTTACACTAAAGATAAATATCTGAGCCTACGAAAATAACATTTATCGCCCCCCTCTGTGGCATTCTATTGGATAACTCGAGAGTCTAAACCAGAGTGAAAAACAAATCGAATTACATTACCAAGTTTGGAAAACAAAATCCACGATCTCAAACTTCCAAAAAAAAAAAAATACTATAAAACCATAAATGCCTCAAACCCAAAATATTTCGCCAGAGGAAAGAAAAAGTTAATGTCACATAATGTAGACCGTTGATTGGTCGACCAAAATAGATTTAGAGAAAAGCATCTTTCAACTCTAGGGAAGACTTTCAACTGCACCAGTGGTCGGTTAAACGTTTAATAATTTCATGAATATATGCTTGGCATACTAAGCGAAATAACGTTGGACGTTAAACCTACCATAGTTCTGTGGTTTCGGATTTTTCTGATAGCCTTTTTTAAACATGTAAAAACGATTGGATAATGGATTACTGAAAGTGTTAATTATTGATTATTTCAAGACATAACTCGAGTCAAAATTCACGTAGGAAGTACTTAGTTATTTGCGATATTCGACTAAATGACTTCGTCCACCTTACCAATCGTCAATCGAACGCTTCTTGCCGCGATTTTCAAGGTGAGAAGGTCGTATTTGAATAATACTGAAATAAATCGTGGCGCTTCATTTATAAAAGTCGATTTGCTATCGCATGGTGCCCTTATGTAAGTGGTCCTAGTGGCAACCTTTTTTCAGAAAATACATTCGTCATAAGGGGGAAGGAGGAAGAAAAAGTTTCTCTCTCCAATAAAAATTGGGCAGTCAGAAACATCTAGCCTTCGAAACCGTTGAGTTTAAAGCATTATCAGAAATTAAAATAAAAGCGAAATACTACCTATATGCAATAACTACTTTAAGTATCGTTAACTTTCACGAAAACAAGGCCTAGCAAGTTTGGCATAAAATTATTAACAATTCTATGTAAATATAAAGAAAAACTCGCAGTTAAAATCAATACGTTTTTAGATCATGAATTTAAGCGATTTTTAAAATAATATTAGTTATTAAAATTTAAAAAAAATATCTCTCAACGGCTGGACATTGGACTCGTTGAAGGGGTATAATCCCAATGGACCGAATTCCCAATGAACCGAAATCCCATTCAACCGAAATACGAAAAACTAGATAAGAAATTAGCGGAAGTTGAAGCGGAACGGCGGGTTTTCGAACCACTGGCATTTGCGTAGAGGATCCCCTCATGCAAAAGTCCAATTGACGTCATCAGGAAATATTTTCTAATTTAAAGCGCCGGAACAATGTCTCCTTAATTGCTTTCCTGATTAACTTCGCAGTCTAAACTTCCACAAAACGCTCTGGAAACTCTATAATTTTTTTGTTTTTTATGCTTAAACCGCTTTGATGTGGTTTAAGACCAAGTTCTAGTTCTTGGTCGACGACAAACATTTCCGGTTTTCTTTATCATTATTTTATCATTGAAATATTCAACCGTGCTAAAAATAATATTTGCGATCGAAGAAGTGAAGAAACAAAGATAGGGCGTGCCTGAAATGTTACTTCCTCGCGTGATGTTTGTTTCTATAAATTTATAAGGAAATACAACTAATTCGGATAGTGCCCTGTACTGGTCCATAAATATGAGATTTACGTTGATGGAAGTAATATTTAAGACACGCCCTATCTTTGTTTCTTCACTTCTTCGATCGCAAATATTATTTTTAGTACGGTTGAATATTTTTCATTTCAAACTTTCTGTTAGAAAAGTATGTTTCATATTCAGTTAATGAGAATTATTAATAAGAAACAATGTACTCGAAATATTTTCCCCGTGATTAGGGAATGCAATGGGCAATAGGAGGCTTCATGGTAAGTTTAAAAATGGCTTATTACTCGAAAGATTATATAATTTATTTTTTCTGTTCTTATAAATTTATAAATAAATACAAGGTTATCCATCCCGTTTCCAGGAGAGATGTAAATAAATACAGGTCGTTGCAAAAAGGGTGGTAAGACAGAAGTACAGTGGACTCAATGACATTTTGCCGTAGGAGCCATTGATTACAAGTTAGGATAGGAGTTTTATCGGGATGACCTCTAAATTAAATTAGAAGTGTTTTTGCGCGAATTTAAGCTGTCATCTCTAAGGCACTCTTATAATAACAGTGGCCCTTAAAACAAAATGTTATGGAACATTTTCGACTCAAAATTGCTAATAAAATCCACTTTACTTCAATATAACCACCGTTTTTGGAAAACCTTTTATAAGATTTACGTTAATTTTTTATTTGTAATACTATAAAATTAGCATAAACAAACATTTGCAGTTTTATTAAAAAACATTAGAGGTCGAAACTAAAAATTTAACTATTATTACGGGAACTGTTTTTGCCCTTTTAAATAATGAAATATTCTTATTATTCTATAACAGTATGAAAATGTTGGTGATAGATTTCAGTTCATGAGTGAATATTTGGCAAAAACGTATTAGACTCACTTATTGGACAAATCCATTTGGTCTAGCTCGTCAATGATAAATTGTGCTATTTTGTAGGGAAATTAAACTTGTCAATTGCAATTTAGCGTTCAAGACATATCGAGACGAATGCGCTGCAAGTCAATTTAGACATAAAAATTCGCTTTCTAAACCTGGGAGAAATAATCTTGTGAATTTTCAGACATATCATATTACATTCCTTGACTTCACGGGGAAACAAATCCCAAAACTGATTGAGAACGTAACTAGGATGTCGTATATGATGTCGTCGGTGACCAGAACTGTGACTTTCTCTTCATCACCCATAGCGCAAGAATCAGCCTCATTGGATTTAATTCAAATAGATAAAACGGTATTGACTTTTTAGACTTTCTTACAGTGGTCGGATTTTATTCGGAAATACTGAAAAAAATCCTTTTAACATTGCAAAATCTCAGTTAAATTAATATAATCCTGAAATCAAAGGGTAGTTCATATGGAAGAAATGTGATAGAGTTAACGATTTTTAGATAAATTAAGAAATTCCATGTAAAATCCTAGTCAGACCAGGAATCTATATCGATATAAGTCAAAGTCCTGACTTATTGACTGACTGACAGATTTATCTAGTAAGATAAAATTTTGCAGGGATCTTACCCTTAAGTACTAGTTATGCTTTAAAACGGATTTTTTCCGTCCGCCGCCATCTTGAAAAATGGTTGCAAGAAATGTATAATATTTTCATTATGGAATAACGTATTCTACTGATTTCACTAAAATTTAGTACACTGATTTAATATATCCTGAAGTAAGATGAGACTAGAAGTAAAGAGCTCTAGCATTGGTAATAGATCCTGGCACTAGTGAACAAATTTGAGGATTTTATGCCGCTTCCATCGGACCCCCTTCCCCGGGAATTGGGGTATGAAAGAAGAGGCGGGTCATAGCGCCGTCCTCGTCAGCAACGTCATCAAAACGTAGTTTAAGTGAGTCAATTAGATATTTTAAAATTTTCGATGCTTGTTGGAGGGAGGGGCTCTGTACTGGGCTATGAGTCGGACTGTAGTAAACACTAATCGTTCTCCATTCCTACTTCCAAAAATACATCTATCCCTGGAACAAAAAAAGACACTGATTTTTAATGGTACAGATAACGTTATCAAAATGTTCATATAAGTGAAACAATATGACAATTCGAAAACGAGAGTATAGCTTTATTAGACTGCAGTAAAGGTTAACTGATATTCGATAATTCTTCATTGTATATATGTACTAGATGTTACCCGCGGCGTCGCTCGCGTGTAATAAGAACTTCCATCAAAATGATATAAAGAATGGGTAGATTTTACTGATGACCAATATTTTGTAGCACCCTAGGAGCGAAAGCACTCGGCGTTGCCCGTCAGCCCGTCGGGGCTTTTTTATTACTTTTCATGCGGACATTATTCCATAAAGAAAGGTTTTTAAATTTCTGGCCGCCATTTGAAAAGATGGCAACAAATCGAACCCAAAAGACCATTCATCCCGTTTATAGGTTAGATTAAACCATTATAATAAAAAATTGTGAAATCGGTTCAAGATGGCGGTAGATTGAAAAAATCTTTCTTAGTACGCGCCTACCACTTATGAGTAACGTTCCTGCAAATTTTCAGCCTTCTAGGGCAAGCGGTTTGGTCTGGGCGTTGATTATCAGTCAGTCTGTCAGTCAGTCAGTCAGGACTTTGATTTAGATATAGATATTCCTGGTTATACTTCTTAAATTTAAATTAAAATTTCTTTTCTTTTTTGCCTCGCTGATAAATCCTTTTTTTCAGGTTCTGAGTTTACTTTTTGTAGCGCTAGCGTTTTGTTCTTTGTTTTTACTTTTTACCAAGGAATCAAAATGCAATTGTAGAACACTGACTGTCTGGCTAGATAATATTTGGGATAATTATGGAATTATATTTTCTGAACGTGAGTTGTTTTTCACAGCTAGCGATTCCTTGGAGGACAGTAACTTTTACAATATTTTAAACACTTTGGCAGCCAACGATAAACCACCGATTTCTTCGAGTGGCAGATTAGCATTTGGAAGTTGGCTAATTCTAGTGTTGCTGATGATGATTGAAATCGGGAGCAATTTAAAGTCCAGTTTTTCCGTTGTAACTTACGATGTCATAGACGGCTTTGATGATCTTTTGAAATCCGAGAATATTGACGTCCTAACATTTGAACGATCTTTTATCGTGTTTAAATATTGTGTAATGGTAAATTTCATCATGGAATAAAACTTGCGGAATAGTTTGACCCTAGAATATTACGCCAATTTATATCATAAGCATATCAAACCACCCGTAAGCGTGAATTCACAATAAGACCACGGGTAATCACCATTGTACAAGGGCGCCAGAGAGAAATTTCAGGTTCTACGCCACCTAGAGGGAAAACGAAGCAATTCTCTCCGTCCCGATTCTCCCTACCACCTTATAACCCGGAAATCTAAGCAGTCGTCTGCTTCTGCAATAAATGGCAGCGGTAATCGGCTTAGTACGGGCTTTTAAGACTTAAGTTGTTTGTTTAAGATTAGGAACAGCAAATTATCTCGAATTTTTAAAGAAAATGGGAAACTCTTAGTTATAAGTGTACACAGTACAACTGGTTTCTTATGAATAGGAAAAGTACAAAAGATAAAAGTGTAGGATGCCGCATGCCTTTATTACGCGAACTTCAAAATCCACGTTTTAGCCCCACTAGCAGACGACAATGTTTGTTATGATTGCAAGTATTAATAGAGGTAGAGCTTATAATAGGTAAGAATAAGATATATATTAATCCTAGTATTTATTCCCAAGCTTCCGGTAGCATCCCTTGCGCGATTTGAATAAAGTTTCCCTTATGTGCCACCAGGAAGACTTGTCTCCCGAGTTTTACCTAGACAATGCCTGCCACATGGCTAATTTCCCGCCGATTCACGCTTACGGGTAGTTTGATATGCTTATGTTTATATACTTCTCTTATTCGAAGGCAAAAGACGATGGCTATAATGAGAAACGGATTGAAGCTTACGCTAGATTATGCAAAGATACGGAAAACCCTAAAACATTAACGGATCTAACCTTTATACCGGAAAACAATCGCAAAAATTCGAAAAAGGGAACCGCTTTGTTGACGACCATGATTGAATTGGAAAGACATATTCGGGGTCAATTTAAAAATATTATTCGGAGTAAGAGACTATTTTACTTGGGGAAAAGGTCAACGGTCGATGAAATGACGTACTTCCTCATTTCCGAAAATGTCTCCAATAATGCGTTTCTAAGAGAGCTGATCATAAAAAGGTAATTTGTCGTAATTGATAGGTTCGCTAATGGCTTTGACCACAGGTGAAGATTTTGGCTTTAGCTTAAGTTTTCTTTCAATCATCCTCTACTTAGCGTGTAAAATATACCTTCAAATTTTTACTCAAATGTTTTTCCCAACACTTTTCAAGTGGACCTTTTCTCTGTTTTAGCGCACTGGTGCAAATGGAGACCAAAGCGATGGCGTATAAGGGATTTGAAAGCAAATACATTTTGGATGTTATTTTGTGGAAGAAGCCTATGGATACAGCTGAATCCCTCGATTTGGAAAACTTCAAGGTTATCTTTGATCTATGGCTACTATGCATTTGTGTCTCTTGCTCAGTATTATTAGTAGAAATGCTTTCTCAATGTCCGACATTTTGGCGAAAGATGTCAGCTAGAAGATGTTGGGGTGGCGTAGCGGTTAGCGCTTTCGCCTCGCAGCAAGAGGATTCCGGGTTAGATCCCGGACTGTGTCAATCGGGTGAAAATCTGGCAACAAATCCTTCTGCGTAGAGTTTGCAAGTTCTCTCCCTGCTTGTTAAAAGGAGTTTTCCTCCGCGGTCTAACCCGGTTTCTCCTTTCCATCAAAACTCGCAAAGGTTAACAGGTAATAGTTAGTATAGGGCGCTGTAGGTTAGCTGTGGCATAGGGGCTAGCCACCACCCCTCTATGCATTGTAAAGGGACCCACCTGTAAACAAGCCACAGGCTTAGTGTGGAAATCCCTTCGTAGACAAAGCCTAGATTATTATTATTATTATTAAATCGTTGTCAAGTACATTAAATTAAAGATATTTTTTGATTATATAATTCGTTCGGACCCCAATCATTTTCTCCTGTGATGGGTTTACGGTTTTTGTTTTCGTTACAAAAAGTCCGATATACAAACCATAATTGTGGATGTATGGAAAAATCTCATAAAAAATATACGTAAATTACGCACCTTTTGGAATGTTAGAGCCGTTCTATACAACGAAATGGCGACACGTTGTGTTGAAACGATATAATATTTTAGCTTGGTTCACAACGATAGTTCACAGTTCTCATTCGAGAAAAGTGAGGTAGAAATTACTAAACACTAATGACTGTATGAATCCTGCGTATGGATTTGCAATTAAAAATACTGTACGCTATCAGTTTGTCGTGTCTTAAACTTTTGTAAACATATATACTGATTACTGAAATAAAAAAAGGGAATAATCACCCTAATATTTTGTGAATAGCGGTTTTCAAGTGTGTTGGAATACTTTTTTAAATTTGAATCTCCATTAGAAACCCCTTGCGATTAATTCAAACATTAGAAATATTTTTTTATTTTAATTTAACCACTGAGTTTAAAATTTTCTCATAAGTAAAATTAATGAAAAGCATAATATTAAAAAATATCCTTCATGATTACTTAGCTGTCGTCTCGATTTTGGCTTTTTTAATATTTTGTCCTGCTATAACGAGATTTTACTATCTCACTCCTTAAACCCAACTTATTATGTACTATTTCTGGTAAATAAACTACCACTGTTTAAATAACAGCAATTTTTATTTGTAGTTGTCAGTTTAATTTATAAACACATTTTGTTATTATTTTTTCATTGAAAATTTAATCCTCATAACGATTCCATCAAAGTTTCATGTATACACCGAATGAAAAATGTCGACGGTTTATTTTTTAAAAGTTTCTTGTGTTTTTAATTTATTTTATTGTTATTTTTTTTTTTAATTTTAATCATTTGGACACGAAATAGAAGGTTCTTCTTAAACTACGGAGATATTTTTTACAGATGTCCGATGTGTGTAAAAAAATGCACCGGGGAAACAAAAAGCAACTGGACATAACGTTTCCTATTATTTGTTACGTTATCGCAAGGCACGAGTCTGAATTTTTTTTTGAGTTATTTACAAAGACTTCGTCAACATCTTTATTTTTAGAAAAAAGTTTTATTTTGTTAAAGTTCAATGGTGATACACGTCATATTCTGACTTTGGCTTCGGCGTTCTCACCATGTAGAATGGCAGACTCGAAAGATCTTTGGCTATGGCACCAAAAGAAATTACGACGATAATGTTAAAAATATCAAATAAAATAATTTCCGAAGTAAAAAGATTTTCATGCTGATATGGTCATTTGTCATACAAAATTTAAAAGCGCATTTAAAAAAGATTTCTAACTTAATTCGTTGTCAAAAAGCGGTTATAGTGAGCAAATTGGATTTTGAGAACCGTTTAAGAACAAAGAAGACCTTCAATTTCTTCTTTATCATGATGACACAAGGGATTAGCTATTAGTCTTACAACCCAATCAATCAGTTTAACAAGTTTTGAAGTAGTTTGAAAGTTGTTTTAGTGTTATTCAAAAAAAAGTGCAAACTAAGCAACAAATACTGTTAGAAATAATGCTTAAACCCAAAAATATACGATTGTGAATAAAAGCTATTCGGTAACCACTTGGTCTATTGGTTTGCTAACAGCCAAAAAGTATTGGTAGAGTATGTGTACATTCCTACGTAAATTATTTTCGAACTTTACTGTTTAGCCTTCGTCACTCACAAACGGCATGTGTCATCCTACCAATCGAACTGGTTTTCAAAATTAGTATATCTTAAAAGATATTAAATAATTAACACCGATGGGTTTTAACTTAACCTGTTCTGAGCAAATCATAAATAGCAATATGACATGCGAACGTATGAGACATCCAATTTTTTCATTCTATTTCATGACCCAAGGGTGAAAATAATAGGAATTTCATGGTTTTTTGTGAAAAACACTTAAAAACTAAATTAACATATACGAGGTCACACGTATTTCAAGAGTACTTAGTGTCTTATACCTTGTTTCACATCACATCTGTAATCCCTGTCACATTCGGCTTCAGACATTTCTTGGATTTCCCCCGAGTTAGCTCCTTGACCTACTGGCTCAAAATCTTCAGGATTACTTTCGTAATCCACTGGCCCGCTATTTTAGAAAAAAACATATTTGATTAACTAATGTAGCATTTCTATTTCTCGATCTGAAGAGGTAAAGAACATATTTTTTTAACTAATGTAGCTTCGTTACATCTCAATCAAAAAATAAAAACCATATTCAACTAATGTATCATTGCTATTACTCAATCAACATAAAGAACATATTTGATTAACTAATGTCGCATTTGTACTTCTCAATCAAAAGATGTTCATAGTAATAATTTTTTAAGTTAGTTAACACCGCAAAATTTACCTCTCATGATATCCATATATATCTCGTAGCATTCTATCATTATTTTCTTTCATTCGATGGTTGGAAATTTTATTGTACTTCGTCCATTCTCGCATTGGATATGGTTTGAATTCGGAAAATTTGGCCTCTGGTTTTGTAGTAGTATCTACGATTAAAATAGGTCTTCATTAGTTAAAAAAAATAGAAATTGCTGTTGAAAACAACGTTCAAACTTCACAAACAAAATACCTTCATTCAAAAATAGGAAATCACCGTAAGTTTTCTCGTGTTGCGGCGACACAGGATGTAGAGGTTGATAATCATGAACAACACCACTGTTTCTAGACTGATATGTAAACTGCAAGAAAAGCAATAAATAAATTATTATAATAAATAATACATATTTTAATTTGCACCATTTATGAACCTTTTTCGTGACGTACGCTCTTTCTATTTTTTTGCCTACCTGTTTAGGTGGAAAAGGAACATCGTAGATATGTTGATTTCTTTGATCAGCTGGACGATGAAGACTACTGGTATGACCGGAAGAAGATTCGCTCTCAGCGGAATACATAGAGACGCGCGTCGTAGCGTAAGGCGAAGGATAATACAAGGCGGGTAACTTCGTCTCCATTCCCTTTGCGCTTCGTAAAGCTTTTTTCCAACAGACGTCATTGATATGTTGTCTCCTTTACCATCTCCATTCCCATGATTTTCTGCAACAATTTTAACCAATTAGTAAAACATCCTTTTTTACAAAAAAAGTCTGTACACAAACCTTGCTCGGGATTGGCTGCGTTATTATCCCGTTGCCTGTTACGTTTAAGACAAACGACTAATACAACAAGTACTATGACTAACAGTACAACCCCTGAACAAACAAGGGGTACTACGACTGGTAAACTACGGTAAAAGGACGGCGAAATTTCTGCTGTTAACAAAATTGGAGACACTGTAGCTGTAAAAGAAAATTATATTGTTAAAAATTTGATTTAAATTACTAAAGAACTAATATTACCTCCACTGGTTGTCAGAGTCGAAAAGACAAACTCGGCTTCGGTTGATCCCGCGGGGTTATGGGCCGACATCAAAAGGTTGTACCATGACCCCGGAGACAATCCCGGTATGACGAACTTGTCCAAGGACGGGTTGACGCTGCTCGATACCATATTCCATTCTCTTTGACCTTTCGATTTCAATTGGACCGCGTAGAATGTGACAGGGCAACCACCGTCTTCCCACGCTTGCAAGTTCAACTGGGCGCTAGTCGAGTTCACTGTCAATAACTGATGTTTCGTGGGAGCAACCGGGGCTGGAAAGAAATCAATAATCAATCAATAGTTGTTTAAAAGATGCAATCGATATTTTGTTTAATGGTTTGCGTGTGACACGACAAGGTATTATTCATCAAACAAAAAAATAGTCGAACCATTAAAGAAGGTTTTTTTAACCACGCGATATAAATTGGTTATCAAACGGAAGTTTATAATTTTTCATTAGAATATAACTGGCAGGTGGCGCTTCATCATTTCGACATCTAAAGCCGTCGTATGATCGATAACATTCTGAGCAATTTAGCCAGACAGAATTGGGATATAATAGGGTAAGGAGACACTGGTTTGTATCTAAACACTGTAACATTTCCTGGGACAGACGTTGAACCTACTTTACATGTATGACAGACACCGGTATTAGACCCCAACCTTAACTGGTTCTCGTTGCGGCCTTCTCAAGGGCAAAGTAATATCGGCAGCTTAACAATTCTACAGGTGATGTGGGTTTTCCCTTAGAAGTTGCTAGTTTTCAAATTAACATTGTTTGTAAAACAACTAATGATTCAAATTTTGACGGAAAGCGTTTCTGTGGAAAAATCTGTTTTATGGTGATTTTGTTACACTCAAATATTGGGAATGATATAACTTTAGTACAACAAAGAAAAACACATCTCCAAAGGCAATGTATAACTATTGTCTGTAAATTCTGAATGTTCAGAATTTACAGACAATAGATAACTATAATAATAGATATATTCATTACCTTTGGCAAATTTCTGACTATAGAGCAGATAAGAATGTAATAACGTATAATTCGAAGCACTTTTGGCTAATGAATGCCTGACTGATGTGTTTGTGTTTTCTAGAGTTTGGTTAACAGCTTCAGGGAATTTTTTTAAGGGGAGAAAACTGATCATTGTTGTTAGACAATAGAATATGTCTTTTTTCTGTTATTCCTCATTTGGCTAAAGGTGACCCCCAAAATGAGTCAGCTACCCTGGATTCTTTATACGAAGTAAATTTAAAATCTAGACTTCTTCGATTTTCCAAAGTTTCAATGATAGGGTGAAATGGGGCAAATAACATTGGCTAAAAACAGGACCAAAATGTTCTACGCGATAATTAGCAAGATAAATAATTACCGACTCCCTGCGTAGTGAGACTAATGGTTTCGCTGTTCTCGCTGCGTCCGATAGCGTTGGTCGCCACAATGTAGAAGCGGTAATGAGTCGCGCACGTCAAAGACTGAAACGCGTAAGACGTGGCATCCCCCGAGATGTTGACGTGCTCCCATTCCGCGGCATCGTGCTTGTAATAGATGGTGTATCCTATAAACAGAAATAGACTTAGCCCAAACCCGTTATACATTATAAACCTAACGGCCCGTATATCGTCACAAACTGACAAGCGAGCCGCTAAGGGAGTAGCCTAGCTAATGAGAGATAAATAGCTCAAAGGTTACGTCGCCAGAATATCATAAAAAGCTCCAAAACTAATGAAACATCTCAATAGAACCAATGACATTATGAAGTCTTAGAGGCGGAACTAAATAACTATATTTACAAATTACAAACTATGACAGTTTCGTTCTATGAAAGAGAAACCACTAAAGGTATGAGTTAGTAATTAAGTCTTTAGTATTTCAAGTGCTATGGAAGTTACATATATTATTATGTAATAGTTCAGATAGAACTGAATCCATTTCTGTTTGCGAAGTACTGTCGTCGCCACTCAACGGCCAAATTTATAAATAAAACCTTCTAGTAATGATTTTTTGTCATATATAGGGTGTTTCTGATAAGTCTGCCATAAATTAAGGGGATGTTCTTTAGGTGATTTTTTGAGTTCAAAATATTCTATGACATTTTGCCATCCGGACCACTTTTTCTAGGTTTTATTTGAGTATTTTACAGATGTATATAAGTTTCTAGTAATCCGATGAAGCCAAAAATTTTGCAAGTCGGATCATCGTCAAAATCCATCTTACTCATATACTTAATTTCCTCCATTTTGATAACTGTGCTTGGTCATAACATGAAAAATTGGCAACCCTTTCTTTCACAGTATTATATTACCTTGTTTACTGTGCCATAATTATTTGTGATTATTTTTAATTTAAAACGTCAAAAACAAACCCAAGAAAATAAGAAGCTTTTTTTCAGATATAATTAGTTTCAATATAAAAATAATAAGGGGAACATATCGTACTTGAAGAAGTATAATTTCAAAAAACTATTTCATTCGTATAACATTTTATGTGTGTCGAAACTTCAATAGGTCAGCAATTTATTGAAACACACTTACTGTAAAACGTGCGACACTAAGAAATTGTGTAGAGAGATAAAATTTTTACTTTCGACGCTGAATAGAATTCGTTAGCAAATACTCTAGAAATAGAACCTCAAATATAAACCGCGAAACCAAACAGAAAGAAAATACTGCATCAACTACGCATTTCATTTGAAATAGTTGAAATGGGTGTACTCTTGCGAGTGTAAAGAGTTTAACAAACGTGATAAGGCGGGATTTTCAAGCTTAAGCCTGGACAAAGACTACCATTCGCGTAACACCATAATTGAGTGCAGATAAAAAGTCCTATTACGTGTTGGATCGAGTCAAGCTTTGTCCCCTCTTTTCTAAAAACGTGAATTACCTAAACTTCCCAAAGAATATTGAAATGCAGTAGTGTTATTAATGCACTTAAAAGTATAACCATAACCCAGTAACACTCTCCATAAGTATAGGTGCGTCCTAAGAGCCCTACAGTACCGACAGTTTTCATAAAAGACAAAATAAAATAGAGAACTGCTCCATCTTCGTCCGAATGTTTCAACTACATACCAGAACAGTGATGAGATAAGCCTACTGGTATTTCCTGCCTTGGTAGAGTCGGATTATGGGTATAGAGTTAAAAATTATAGTAATCAAGGGTTCTGTTTCCGGAAATTCCACCATAGGAGACGCCCTCTAAAGGCTGGTTTTCACTGACGCAAAACGCGGGATAATTCACGTGCAGCCCCAAATTTTCAGGGGTAAGTGGTCTTGCCAGTTTCAATTTCTCCACAACTTTTTATAGCAAGTAAAATGGTGGCCAATTAGAAGCGACGAATACGTGACGCCATAGGCGTAAAGCTCACGTGAAGTGTGTTTCGATTCCATAACTATTCGTAAAGTAAAGACACTTGGCTTGTCGATCCAATATCTACAAATAAATAGTTCCGCAGATTTTGTTGATGAAACTGAGCCTTTTTACAAAGACAACAAAGAAGAATCGATGGATTGCTATTTGTGTAATTTTCAACATGAAAGGTAAGCCTTGGTCTAGGGCGCGCTCAGTAAAATGGTTTGCGCCGTTTTTTTGAGCATAGCCGACTTGTACAAGTAGGCTATGTTTTGAGGAACTTCTCACTAAAATATTTCTACGGTTATGTGAAACTTTGGTCGGTGAAAACCAGGCTTAAGAGAAAAACACCGTTTTACAACGAATGCGTGTTCGTAGCAAATATCCTTTCGACCTATACTTATGAAAAATATAATAGGCTTACGGAGTCGTTTTCTTACAATAAGACGGTTCAGTTTTCACGCAACAACGTAACAAATTCGCCACAGAACGAAGGAAAACTACATAGCGAAGAAAAGGACCCTTTCTCCTAGTCTCAACGATAAATTGTCCCCTTATACGACTCAATTTGTTCTAAACGTTACTCGCTTCCAAATCATTTAATTACGCAAAAGCTAGTACTTCTTTAAGGGCTTCTTTTTCTCTCTCTCTCACTCGTTCTACAAACTATCGCTGTCTCCTATTATTTTAGTCTCATTCACTACTAAACAAAAAAGAGGAACAAGAGTGATGGTGCAGAACTGGGTTAATCTCTTCAATCTACACGCTACACCGAACACAATCGATGGGAATAAAGAAATCTTTGAAATAAAAAAAGTTTCTTCTCATTTTCTTCTTTGCTTAGGGGGTATGTACATATACTACTACAATAATACTCGTCCCTCTCGGGGGTAGGTTTGAAATTTTTCTCCTTAGAAACTTAGGGACTCTGGGAGTTTCTCGCTAATACCGAATCAATACCTGTCACTGTCAGAAAAAGAAAAAAAAGAAAAGAAAATTGTACCCTATTTTCGTCTCTTTTATATCCCCGAGATCAAAGTACTTGCCTGTTTTATTTTACTCTTCCCGAGGTGAAAGTGCCTGCTGTTATATAGACCTCGTTTGGGGTCGAGGCTCAATTCTTAAAGCGGTACTTAAGACCTTACCAGTACGACAACAAGTACTTTTATTATCAAAAAAGAAAAAAAAGAAGACTCATAACTCCATACCTCAACGTCTAATGTAATGTTTGAAATATTTTGTTGATATGACTTTACTGACGGGGACCTTACTAACAAAACACATCTATTCTTTCCCATATTCAACAGGGAATGGGATGAAATCTAACACGCGTTCTATTCTTCATTCTGTCTAATTTCAAAAAAAAAATTCCTGTTTCAACTAAAAAAATTGTGATGGATGAAAATTGTTCATGTTTCCATTTTACAAAATGGCTGCAATTAAAATAAAAACTCTTAGGTTGCGCTTTCATTTATGATGAAGTTGTTGACCAAATTTCAATATATATTTTTTGAAATTTATGGAAGGTAACACGTCAAGACATTAAACGGAACGTCATCAAAACGTAGTTTAAGTGAGCCAATAAGATAATTTAAATTTTTCGTTACGTGTTGGAGGGTGGGGCTCAATACTGGGCTATGAGTCGACCTGAACTGATGCGAAATACTAACCGTTCTCCATTTCTACTTCTAAAATTAAATCTATCCCTGTTTGAACCGAATGTCTTCTACAACAATTATTCTATCTGTGAGTTAAATTTACTTCGGACCAAAACCATTTTCAAGTCTTAATCTCGGACGACGAATTCGAACGACTGCTTCTTGATGAAACAGACTGCATTAAAAATCTAGTTTGTGCATTTAAGTGATCCTTGAAGCTCTTATTCGTTTTGGGGTTTGAAATCAAGAGGAGTGTAGTATCTTATAAGAGGATGGCTATACACTACTCTTGGCGGAGTCCCAATATTCGTGTAGTACTAATCTATTTTCTATAGCAATCTTTTAAATTGAATAGAGTCGATTAGAATGCCCTGCGTAAATTGATCTCGGTTCCGATACAAATGTTCTACAATCGAATATCTTGACATTAGTATCTGACTCAACTGAAAAACGTTCGAAGAATGATACATGTACAGTACATTCATAAATTATTCAAATCCTTTTAATTTAATTGTGTTGGACTGTGAAATACCAAAGTTAGGTCAGATTATGGGGATTCTAATGATGCAGGTAATTCATAAAATATAGATTTAAAAAAATGGCTAAAAGCTTTATTTTGCGTTTTGCACATACTGTTTCTGTTTATTATTAATATTGCAAATTGAAGTTTTTCCTGGTCTACCACGCGATGCCTATGACAGGCAAACTGGATCTGATCAGCGGCTCTGCTGTAACAGATTCTGAGTTTTATCACGCGATATCACATTCCCAGCCAGGGTCCAGATTCAACTACAAAAGTTCAACGAAATTCGAGATCGAAATCTTCGTATAAAATACAATATCGTTTTTAACCTCGATTTAGAAATTGAGTTTTGAATTCGGTATGGTTATAATAAATCTACAGAAAAACATGTTTATGAACTCTATACTTCTGTGCTTGATTCTAATACAAATTAAATTCAGGTTGGATTAAATAAGCGCGATTATACCAGTATTTCACTATGAGATCAATCAATGGCTTATGATACCAATGGTCCTTTCGAAAACATGTTTATGAACTCTATACTTCTGTGCTTGATTCTAATACAAATTAAATTCAGGTAGGATTAAATAAGCGCGATTATACCAGTATTTCACTATGAGATCAATCAAAGGCTTATGATACCAATGCTCCTTTCGAATTTAAACTCAACAATGAATTTTCGACCAATATAGTCAATATAACACTTTAATGAAGGTATGCATGCACTTAAATCATGTTGGCGTTGGTTTTAACCGCATCATTGCTGTCTGTGTCACTAGTGCAATGCATTATTGGTGACGTTGGTGTTCAGCATCGATTTTGAAATTGCATTGTTCATACGAATCAGCGTAGGCCAGCCCTAACCAGAATTGTTACACGTCATTCTGGTTAATAAATGTCTTCCAGTGGACAAGATAATTTTAATTTTACTCATAGCGAATTAATTTATGGGACCACAATCTAAAAACCGTTGCAGTTTCATAGTATACAAGCTGTTCAATTTAGTTTTCATATTGGAATGAAAAAACACAAAAAGAGTTCAAAAATTACCGTTCACTGGCGTCGGGTCGATGTCTCCGTCGGATGGGGAATTCCAGGCTAAATTGACGGAAGAAACGCTGGATGACGCGACCCTCAGAGGCGGAGGTTGAGGAGGATCTAGAAGGAGAAAGAGATGAAGATAAAAAAGAAGAAAATGAGAGAGAGAGGGTGTCTAAGAAAACCAAAAAAGGAGAAAAAAATGAACAAGCCGTCAAACATCAGTTACAAAAAGAGAAACTTCTAGACGACTTTTTTCCAACAAAAATCATTGATATTATGGTTAAAGTATCACTAATTTTACTTCCATCAGGCATAGACGTAACTTTAAAAGCAGGAATGGAGAACGGTTAGTATCTACTTCAGTACGACTCATAGCCCAGAATAGAGCCCCTCCCTCCAACACGTAACGAAAATTTAAAATTATCTTATTGGCTCACTTAAACTACGCGCCCAGATTACTCTGTTCTCCATTCCTGCTTCTAAAATTACATCTATCCCTTCTTCAATACTGTCGTTTATTCCCCTAGCATGAGGATTGCGTTCGCTTATCCCCGTAAATAAAGGATACTACGTCACTTCAATGTCTTTCCCGCTGTAAGGCCCATAGATAACAGCGTGTTCGCGCTAGCTATTGGTCAACTCTTATAAACTAAGCTACTAACATCATTAAAACATTCAGAACGTGTCCGAGGTTAAGGGACCTGGTTGAGATCGCTTCATACGTCACTAATATATTGTAATGTTTTTTTTATAGCTTCATTGAACTTTCAAATCATTTTAACAATTGTAAACGCACGGAGTTTTGGCTATCGGTGTATACTTCAAAGACTGAAACCATATAACTTCAAATAACAATTGGACCATGTTCTCCTCCTTTTTCCAGTACACTATAGTTTTCTCGTTTTCTTTTAGTTTGGTCGATTTTTCATTTATTTTCTGTTCTTTTAAGGTAAAATGACAGGTTAAAAATGCTTTTCGGTCTGGTTTGATGAAAAAAATATGGGTTTTTCTTTCGATCCAACAAGAACTAGATTGTGAATGATTGGCGAGAAATGAGAATTGTCTTATTATATGGAATTCTTTGTTATTTTTATGTCTGAGGAAAGATGAATAGGCTATTAAGAGATATATTGCGTTTATATTGGCCAAGTTGAAATGGTCTACTGGAAAAACTATTAACCTATGTTAAAACTAGGTAAATTTTTTATACTTATTGAAAAAATATGGACTCAAGACTAAATCAATTCAGGCCTTTTTTTTCAAAAACGAACTCCAAAAACAAGTTTATGTAGTTCTCTAACTTCAATAACCACAACTAGCAATGCCAAAACTATAGAACTGAATTTGTCTGCTAGAAAAAGTATGGGTAATATTTCTGGTAATTTTCTAAGCAATGCTGTATCTACCGATTATTATAGAATCTCGTGATTTTCCCATAGCAATTAACCAATAACTTTTATATATGACTTGGATCAAACGCCAGTAACAAGTTTCAGACGTTTTATACCAAAATGCGACAAAGTTATGAAGTCATGATAGTTCAGTGTGTGGTGAAATTTGCCTATTATAATCCGCTTCTAATTTTCAAATCCATTTACACATTTTTACTTATGTAACACTTTCTATATACCTCTGATAGACTTAATAACTTATAATATGTACCTCTTATATTATTGTTAAAGAAAATTAGCCACATCTCATAAAAAACTGCATAGGCCTAACTATTTGAAAATGAAAAATTTGTCTACTTCAGTCCGATCAGTTGGAAATTTGACTAGAGATCCACACCCCTTTGCCCACATTCGATCGATTTTCTAGTCAGGACTGACAAAGTGAGTTATAAGAAAGTGGATTTTCTATAAACATTCCTGGCTAGGCACTCAGTTTAGCCTGTATAGTTGGGGTGACAGGCGTGCAAGACGTGTCAGGGGTCTTTTGGATGAGGATTGGGGTCAAAGAGAAGAGTAAGCGACCTCTACCATTTTCGAGTGTCCGGCAAGAGATCTCCTTGGACGAAGGGCCGGCCCCTTTACGGTTGAAAGCTTGGACAACGATGCTATATTGAGTGAATCGACGTAAGTGGCTCAGTAAGCAATCCCCTGTAAAACTTCCGGTGACGTCTAAGGTCTTGTAGACGAAGGGGTCCGGAGAGTTTTGAATTTTGTATCCAACGTAGTATCCGATTATGCTTCCGTAGCTCGCGTGACTCGGTGGCGGCTATATGAGAGAAAGTGGTCAAAAGAGAAAATAATAAGTTGATCAAGTCAAAAAGTTCCGTTTTCCCCCCAAAATCTGTAGGTCTAAAGGAGCCGAGAATGCATAGCTGCCATTGATACCAAGACAACCTAGCTCAAATGAATACATAACGATAAGAGAGCGTCAGTACAAGTTTATTCATGGACTATTTTCAGGTACATTTCCAAAATAAGGTTTGGAAGTTGTTTGTCTGGTCCTTGACAAAGCGTGTGCGTCCTTAAAACACGAGCTTACCCTTTTGAATTTTCCTTTTCTAAGGTATTTTACGAAGTGCGCTCTCTCTCTAGTAAATGTTTGCTGTATGGAAATTAAATTCTGCCCTTTTTGGGTTTGGTTCAAGTGAATTGTTTTCTTTCTGGGTCATTGTCAGAGGACGTCTTTGGAGACACGTAAATAGCATTGCAACAAGATGGCCCCGGGCCATATTACAGTTTTGCTCTGTCAAATTGGTCACACTAAAAACTGGTGAAGAATGGGGGGAAAGGCACCCAGCCGCAAGAGGACGAAACGAAACAACTAACTAAACTAAAAACAAAACCTCCAGAAATTATACATGGGTTACAAAATCAGAATTAACTAGCTTAAATAATTGATGGCATTTTGTTTATAAATCGAAGATTGTCAAATAAAATGTGGTATCATACGAATAGTAGCGAACAATGTCCCGTGCTGAAAAAACTTCAGTTAGTACGCCTCGTGTTTAACATAGTTGAAAAGTTAATTCGATGCAAATCAATCTTATTCAAGCTCAACTTCACCATTACTACGACTACGTTAAATGATAAAATAATACTTTCCTGGTATTTTTTCTTAACAAAACCAAAGAGGAAGGAAGTAAAAGAAGAGGTTAAAAATATCAGCCGTGACAACATAATAAGAGTTGTTCCTAGTACATGTGCTTCTAATAAAAAATTAACGCGCTAGCTATAAGTAATTACAGGTTTTTGATCAAAGGGAACACGGAAAGTAGTTGCAAAGGTTTGCAGTGTTTACCCCTGAATTTTCCGAAACCAAAACACCCTTACATATAGTAACCCACCACTTAAAAAAATTATGGGGCGTGAATATAAAAGTAAAACAATAAGGGGAGCAAGACCAATTAAGTGCTACGCTGTTACAAGTTAAATTACGAGTACGTAATTGAAACAATTGGTAAATAGGAAATTTCCTTCTTTTTATCTAAGGAGAGTATGGGAAGTGGGAGGGTAGATAATGCTAAGAACATCAGTGCTTCTTTTACGCACATTTGCTTCGACTCATTCAAATACAAATGGGAACTGACCATATGATTGTTGTTTTAAAGGTCAGGAACTTGGAAAATTACAAACACGACTAACCGTGAGATGCAAGAGTAACTTTTGGTTTTTTTTAAGGGGGAGCACTGGATAAATTTCGCCAATCTCCAAGAATCCTGTGCTTAAAAGTTTTCATGGTATCACCCACTGTCCTTGCCGTGTTTAATTTTTTTTGTCATAATTTCATCCAATAGTGACACGTTATTTCTGACAGTTTTCAATGAATTTGCCATCTGACCCTTGAGATTTTTTCTGTTTACAATCGATAGAATTGTTGTTTGATACAAAAAACGTCAAGCGTGAACAGTTTCCTAGCATTCTCGTATTTAGGGTACTTCGCTCAACATTATTTTCATCCCCATTAGAAACCACATTGTGTATTTATAAAGTGAGCTTGAACCATAAAATGGTATAAGTGGTAAATCTTGTCATACAGTAGCAAATTATACAATATAAATTTTATGCTTTTAACCTTAACTTTAAAGGCTTCTTTTGATTGTAAAACCCACCACTAATATTAACTGTGAAATTCTTTCATAAACTGAAATCAACCAACGATCCAGCCAGCCAGCCAGCTATGTACTATCAAATTAAAACCTTTCGAAACCATCAAAAGTGAAAAGCTTAAAAACAAGTGTTTACGAGTACAGTACAGAATTGTAACATTAACCAGTAATATTAACAAAGCATTAATTTTACAAACTGAAACCAGCCAGCCATGTAACATCGAATTAATAACTTTCGAGTACTTGAAAAGCAAGAAGCTTAAAAAGAAGTATTTGGAAGTGTAACACCTGCCATTAATATTAATAGCAAATTCCTTTTCCCACTGAACATTTCGATATCGAGTAATCAGAGATTCTATGCCAAAAAAACCCTTCCTAAATTGAAAAATGTGGATTGGTGATACCCAAGGGACTCGTTATAACTAATCGAAGAGCTCGGGTGCTAACGGCTCAATCTTTTACTCATTCCCGAGGGTTCTTGTAAAATGTTCAACGATTAGAAGGAGAGTATAAATCTACGTACCTACCTTCCAAGAGATACGAATGGAGCTCGAGCTGATGGCGGTAGCCTCGACGTGTTGAGGAGGTTCTTCAGGGACTACGTGGCGTCATACATGTAATGCATCAGGAGAAGCACCCGAGAGATCAAGTTGTAAAAAAAGAGAGATAAGAAGAGAAGAATGAATATTATTATCAATGTAAAATAATTGTAATGGGCTGGTCAAAAATGCTTCATGTGCATTGAATTTTTCAGTAAAATAAAAAGTGATAATTCATAACCTCTTTCTCAGTCTAAAATAAGTTACAGGTTAATGTAATTCAGTTTAAATTAGTTCCAAAGTCCCTTTCACTCTTTTTCATACCATGCTCCAACACTAGAACTGCTCATCGTTTTTTACATTCTATATCAAAAAGATCATAGGTCTGTTTGAAATATGCTTCAACTGTTTACTGTTCAATAGTGGTTTTCTCTTAGGCCTGGATTTCACTTGATAAAACACTAAATTATGGACTAATAATCAGAATTACATAGTATCATGTATCCATAGCTTGAAACTTGCGTGATTGGTTCGAAACATGTAATTTTCCTTATTACGGTCCAATCTATTCTCAGATAATTATCCATTGAACGACTAAAACAATATCGACTAGCCTTCGTAAGGCGTTCAAAACTAACCCACAAAATTCCATGAATCATAGGGTTTCTGAAAGAAATTTTCAGCAGAACTTCCGGGAAATATTTTGACGTCTAGTTTCCGAACTGCTTGCGTGAGTTGTTAGTCAATCAAGCGTGAGATAATTGTTATTGTTTGTCCGTCTAGCTTTCGCCTGGTCCCACTATGAGGTCACTTATCTTTTGTCAACCTCGTTTTTGATAGAGTGTTTACACATTTCTTTTTGTTTTAGGGTGTACCAAGGCTCCATTTGCCAAGCGCCACAGAGCAAGACCTCTTTCTTGTGGGAAGGGTAAGAGAAGAAGAGCTAAACATTACTTTCCAAGAAAATATGATTTTTGTATTTGTCCCATCAGCAACTTCATCAAAAAGTTTAAAAATTTTGTGGCGCACTTAGCAACGAAGTTCTTCATTTCGAATATGAATCATAGTTAAGTACATTTTAATTGTTTTTCTTCATACTTCTTTTAAAAAAAAATATTCCTGGTTTGACGCTATGGGACTGTTAATTAAATTATCTTTCAAAAATCTTTGTAATTAATTTGTCTGTGTTGTTACGGAACTGTTATGTTTTTCCGGCGGGAAAAGGGGTACGTGCGAGTTTGGTAAAAATTGAGAATGAAAGAAATATCAGAATTTCATTGAACCATAAATCACAAAGTGGAATTTCTTTCTAAAAAGGTTTGCAAAGGCAAGGAAAATTCCTTCCACGTCGCTTGTTTTCGACGGAGATATTTCAGAGAAAGGTGAAAAAGAAGTTTACCCAACTCTAGTAGTAAAATAATCGATCGAAGAAGTTACCGAATAAACATTATTCTATCCACGTATGCCGTCGGATGCGGGAATGCCCCTATTTAATATAGTATAACTCTCGGTGCATGCTCAGTAATTTTACTTAAAGGTCCAATGAAACAGATTATTAAATCATCACTGTCATTACACACTATAAAATTATGTTTGGTATCAGCCATTTAAAGGGTTAATAACCAATGTGTAGGTCATTAAATTTTGGGTAGAAATATTTTATCGAATATAGTAGACAATTCATATAAATGAAAGAAAACCAGCACACAGGAGGGTAGGTCGCCACGTTAGGTTTTTCCCTCGCACCAATAGGCACCGCAAGACGGAGCCCAAGTTCATTACACCTGAATTGAGGCTAGCCAACTCGTGCTGCCTCAAACGGTGCTTTTCAGTGCAAAGGAAGTAACCTATTACGGCTTCTCTGCTGGAATGGTGTCTGTGAAAATAGCTATGGAAAATATTCTATTTTACACTAAAATGTGTGTTACCGGACTTTGACTTGGGTCCTCCTTACATTTGGATCTGTCGATTACCCTGCATCATGTATTATAACTAGCGAAACCTTATGATTCGAATAGTTTAGAAGCCAGTCTTAGCTAATAATATAATGTAACAGGCGCTAGCATACAAATCAATATTTCAATTTTGTAACTCCGCGAGTTGCAACAATTGTGTCCCTATGGAATATAAGTCATGGGACTCGCGTCGGTAAGCTTTCATTTTCGATTCTTATTTTGCTTTTTTGAACAAATAAACGTAGATACATAATGTACACCTGTGGTGAGGAAAAGCACGATCGTTTTTCATTAACCCTTGAAACACAAAACCTTTTACGCACCCCACCTAGAACTGTTTTATGAGGTCCGGAATAAATTAATCACACTGTGTTTCAAGAGAGAAAAAGAAGAGCTTAACTAACGTTAATTAATAGGATCATAATAAAGGAAAATAATTGGACGACCGCTTGAAGCCCTGTTTGTTGGGGTTGATATGCGAAAAATCACTATTCTTCCCACGTGATAATTTCTACGCAAATGTTTCTAGCTTTTTTTCCAAAGTCACATCATAAGTGAACACCATCTCCACCAACTAGTTTCATTCATATCCTTAAAACGTTAATAATAATCAAAGAAATAGATATATTATTATCACACTAGCGCTTTTGGAAATAATGCCAGTTTTTCAAGATAAATTTAATTTTGTCGAAAAAAAAGTAAGATAAGCAATTTTTATTCGAAAAAGTACTTTTTTTCACACTGAACACTAAGGAAAACGTCATTTACAACCCTGTCTCACTTTAAATTAACTATGTTAAAACTTGCATGGGAATCGGTTCAGAACAGGTTTGCGGGACTGGTTTTGAAAATGTATTTATTTGCAGTGGCGAAGCGATTTCAACAGCCCTGATTCACACATTAATGCCGTTTTCCATTAGCTGGTAGCAATCTGCCACTATGTAGAAATATTAAATTAAACATAGATGCGTTTGATGCAATTTTAAATGGACTTTCGTTCTCAATCCAAGAAAATTAATTTGTAGAAAATGCCAACGGAAAACGCCGTAAGAAGCTTCTGTTAATGCTGTCTGCATATGCTTTCGTTGGTGCTGTCTGCTAGCGCAGAGGTCCTTAAAACTAGTCTCATTGCAGGTAAAAATAACTCTGAGAATTAGAAACTATCCTCCAAACCGGTTTCAAGTTGGTTTGCGAAGCGACACGCATTTGTAAATAGTTTCTTGAGTACCAGTTTTGTTCACACTTATCTTAGAAATCATTTGAATCGGTTCGAACCGGTTTCCCATGTATGTGTGAAAATGGCTTCATTTCGGTGAGAGGTAACAAAAACACATCAAAATAATCTTGAAACCAACCTTCGGCTTCTGTCATGAAGCCTAATGTCTCGCTGAAGTCGCTAGATCCCTGTGAGTTTTCAGCTGATACTCTGACCATGTACTTCGTTAACGGGATTAACTCTCTCAACGAAGCTTTCACATCAGTCCCCGATGTTTCCAGTTTGAAAGAAGATTTCCAAGGATCTAAGACGTTAAAAACGTTTCTCAAAATAATGGCGTATGATTATAAAAAGGGTTTATACCTGGGTCTTTTTTCCATTGAACCAGATATCGACTAATAGGACTGTTTCCCGTGTATGGAACGCTCCAAACAACAGTAACTGATCGACTCGCTATTTCTGTCACGCGAACGTCACTTGGAGGATCGGGAACCTCTGTAAAAATAATTAATTGAAAATTCATTTCTTTTCAATGTAATTAGTTTCAACAACCAAAAAGCTGTCTAAAATATGTATGTAAGCAGAAGCATGTTATCTTTTTCTTTAAGTTTGCATCATAAGGTCTTTGGTGGAACATCTCTTGCCCCTTAATTTACGTCATCACCTTAAAAAAAAATTGGTGCCAAAAATACAAGAGATATTTCATTTCCCCATGGTATCGCCGCTCGTGGGTTACAGAAGTGTAAATGGGAGCTGATTGACTCTCTTGGGTGGAATTTTTGGATTAGGGTCTCTCATTTTACTGCTATCTCAAACCTATGCTTTTCATACGCCTGGCACGGTACTTTTCCACCCCAAGGCTACCTTTTTTCACGTTTCAAGGAACAAATTTTTTAAAATGGATCTTTAAGCGATCATGCTATTTTATATTACTGAACTAAAACCTCGCCGGCAATCATACTCATAGTACACTGAATGGAAGGCTTTCACCGTGGTAGTGTCTCGTATAAATTAATACCAGGTTGGGGTGGTACGCATTATAACCTGCAGGGGGACAGATTTTTCTTCTATATATCCCATTCAGAAATAGAAATTTAATGGTACATTGGAAATTTATGATGTAATATAAAACGACAATACCTTCAACTACTACTTGAATCCTCTTTTCGTCCGAGCCATAAGTATTTGTAGCGAAACACGTGTAGAGTCCAGTTTCTCTCCGATCAGCTGAATTGACTATTATGTTTGAAATTACTCCTTCATCCGTTAATTCCTCGTTAAAAGAAAACCTTCCAGATTGCGAAATTCAAAATAAAAGAAATGGAAGAATTCAGTTTTAAAACTCAATTACATTTTGTTCGACCAGTGGTAGTTCAGGAAAGGTGGTGGGTAGTGATGTCAGGGATAATCTGTATCGACAAGGTTCATTCATAATGGTTTGTGAGTTTAGTCTAAGCTTCCGCTTCTTTGTGGAACAGAGAGAAACATGGTTTTTAGAGAAATTTTAATTTTTAACGAGGTTAATCTAAACTAAACAATTGAAATGATCATGAATGATGAATGTTGATTATGATGAATGAAGGTTGTTCCTTACGAAATATTGAGTAAGCGTGGTGAAATCAACCTTGCAATTTCGCCAAATTAAAATTGAAATTCATAATTTCACGATATTTACTACAATTTTTTAACATTAACACAAAAAAGCACTGCGGAATAAAAAAATTGTTCCTTCGCCAAGAACATAAGATTTCTTGACAAATAAAGTTTTGCTTATGAAAATGAAGCGTATAATTTTTTTGGGCGATTTTGAGTCGAAAATTATTTGTGACATTTTTCCTTCCGGGTCACATTTTTATGATTGGACGGATGACTTCTTAGATTAAATTAAAAAAACTGAAAGACAATGCTAACTAAATTCAAATGGTTTGAATCAATACGCTACCAAACCAAATTTCGAAAAACCATTATCTCGAGAGAGTGAAAGGAGTTTGAACAAATTGAAAATTTTTAGTTTCACCTGCTATTGAGTCCTGGATCCAATTTCACTTTTTCCTTGCTCCAACGAACGGCCAAGGGTCTGTCTCCGAAAGCTTCGCATTTAATTTTTAATTCCTCACCCTTACGAACTCGAACGAAGATGAAATTAGATTTAAAATGAGCAGCCACTGCGATAAAATTAATGAAAGAATTTGAAACAAGAACTCGAAAATATATATGAAAAAAAAAGATTAAACATTTTCCCCAGAAAAATTTATTAATTAAAGTTAGCTGAGAGAAGGAACACCCTTATTTTCAGTCTTGTACGTACTATATATCAGAGTTCCTTGAAGTAATGGTTAGGAAAATCATATCGTAAAGCGTATAGAAAGGATTAGCGTAACGAATTTAAAGTAGAGGGAAAAGAGAGTATAGACGCCAGTATACCGAACTAAGTTCGGTATACAGGCGTCAGCTATATGGTGGTACTGTGAGGAGGAGGGGGGTCATTTCTCCCCCAAGGGGGAATTGATGACGTCACGTGATGTTGTTGGCGGGAAATTTGAATTTATAGGGGTTTTTTTATCGTGTATTGGTATGACGTCACGTAATTTATTGGTGTTGAAGGCATTCAGTGTCCATAGTGTTATTAATTTGGTGTATCTTTAGGATATTGTGTACATTTAGGGGATGATTTATTGGTAATTCTATAGGCTCTGTAGACCCTTTCTATACCAACCCTGCCGGTAATGTTATTCTTTGTTTGTATGTATGCTTATGTTATTCTTATATTAAAGAACTAGTTTTAATTGAGATATGGTTTACATTGCAAAAGGTACAAACTAAACTATGGTGATGTTCTAGGTGTACTCATGTTTTGTATTGTTATTATCTGGGTGTATCTTTAGGATATTGTGTACATTTAGGGTATGATTTATTGGTAATTCTATAGGTTCAGTAGACCCTTTCTAAACGCACCCCTCCCGTAATGTTATTATTATTAAGGTATCTCCATGTATGATTATGCTATATTAAAGAACTAGATTTAAGTGATATAGGGTTTGCATTGCAAAAGATACCAATTAAGCTACGACGAAGGTCTAGGTGTACTCATGTTTTGTATTGTTATTATTAGGTGTATCTTTAGGATATTACGTTCATTTAGGGCATGATTTATATATGTTCAGTAGGCCCTTTCTACACCCGCCCTTCTAGTAGTGTTGTTCTTTGTACGATTTTGAGATCTCTCCATGTAGGCTTATGTTATACTAAAGAACCGGTTTTTAAATGAGATATGGTTTACATTGAAAAAGGGTACAAATTACACGTGGATCTAAGTGTTCTCCTGTTTTGTGTATTGGTTATCAAGTTACTATGTTAAAACAATAGTACACTTTAGTATCATAAAGGGAAATTACGGCAGTTTTTGCACAGTTGGATAGTTGATTAGAAGTTAAAATGAAGCAGTACTGCTAAAAAACTCAGAACATAAGGATTACATTAGTTTAATACGAATTTGGAGAATAAGTACAATTACTTGAGTTAAAATGCGAAATATTACTAAAAAAAACATCAGAAAATACGGGTTACATAGAATACATGGTAAATAAGCACAATACTAGTTATTAAATTAAAAATCCTCATAGGATTGACTGAAAAATATATATTTTCCTACTCGTTAAAATATTTATACACGTAATCATTGCTAAAAAAACATCATTAGAAAATACGAATTACAATGGTTTTGATATCAAACAAATTCGTATTAATAATGTAATACTTCTTCAAAAAAAAATGGTAGTACAAGATTATTAAGCACATAAACAATTACCATCATAGAAATAGAACAATATTACTATGCGCGAGATTATTAAGTACCTTCATAGAAAATATAGCAATACTACTTTTTAATATGATTTAAAGTCTACAATGGTTATTATACGATTTTAGAACAAATATTAGGCTAATTATTAAACTAAAATGTTCACAGGATTGACGAAAAAATATATTTTTTCTGACGCGTTATACACGCTAAAAACGTTACTATAATTATCATCAAAAAACAAAAAAATTACACTTATACAATTCAATACTAATTTTTAAACTAAAGTGTTAATATATACTAATTAAAAAAAGCTTACTAATGCAAAAAATATTACCAAAAAAGCTCCGTATTCGTTAAAATATTGTTACATGTTGCTAGTTGAAATACGTTAATATTACTATAAATAATGCTTGAGATACTAATTAAAATACTGATACTGGGTATCTAAAATAAATACGAGTAACTTATGTGGAAAATGTCAAGGATTCTAGTTAATATAACCGTATGGGGTAGTTTTATAGTCAGATATCATTCTAACTTTATCCACTACGACCTGATATGTTTTGGTCTGGTTGATCGTGATCAGAGTGTGATCTTGTAGACGTCTGATTTGAGGGCCAATAGGGACTTGAACCGAGTTCTGTATAGGTTCACCTTCATTGTTTACGCCTAGTAGGTTCTTCATTGTTTCAAAATTTATATATTTTTCAGTAGAGGCATTTAAATAAAATCCTTTAACTTTGATAATGTTAGTTTTAGTGCCTGTTTTAGGGTCGAGAATGTCCATAGAATAGTTCTTTGGTCCAGCACTCCCCCATTCACAAATATAGGCATCTGGTCCATAGGATTCTAATTCATTTTTGAGCTCCCCTAAATAATCGCCTGTGGGTAGCAAATGAGCGCCGTCTGGCGAAAGGTACACTAAACTATCCGTGTCATAATAAAAACAAAGGTCACCGACCTTTTCAAGATGTTTTAGTAAATGTAATCGCGCCATAGCTGTTGTTGTAACAAGCGATAACTACGTTTGTGTGTTTGTGCACAATCTCGTTTCTAGAATGTGTTCGTACTTTACTAGTATGGTGTTTTCGTTGATTGTTAGTAAACTTTTACCTCCAAGTCGGGATTTAATATTAATCCATACAATTTGTTGACATCTTTGATTATTTCGGTAGAGGTGTGCCTTGTTTTCTGGCCAAATTTGCCCCAAAAAGAGTTGAGCATAAGTTTGCTAAGACATCTGAGACCTTCATTTTTCTCTACTTTAGTGATATCCAGTTCTACACCCTCTTCGTCTTTGAAACTTTTGACATAGTTCTCCTTATCTTCTTGAGTCTGGCAATCTGCTGGAAAGCCGCTAGCTAGGGTTTTTATACTCTAAAAAGGTATTAACATAATCTTTAAACAGTCCTCCCTGTTTTGTTTTGGGGTCGTATTGCGTCACTTTGTATGACCAAGCCTCGTACATTCGTGTGATTGTGTAACCATTCTCTACTGCATGACGTAACTCGTCGACTACCATGTACCTCTCAATTCTCTTTTTTCAGGAGTATGTTCACAATCACCTTGAAACTGGGTTTTACAACAGGTGTAGCATAATGGAAATGTTAATTTTCCATTAATACGAGCGGGCAGAACGGGATGAACTAGGTTTTGGGCCGGTAATACGTCGCATTTTAGAAGACCATCGAACGAAAATATGTCTGGAAAGTTGTCTAATATGATTTCAGGATGTCCTATAGGTATCTTGAGGTTTTGTTAATGAAAGGGTATAAACTTGTGAAATCAACGTAATGAATTCGCTCTGATCCTGTTGTTTTATGATATAGTTTTGTTGCGCAACATCTTCCACCGAAGAATGCATCACGGGGGTCTAATCTTTTTACTATTTTAGGCTTAATATCATTACATTTTAAAAACTCTATTATTTCTGGTTTATTTACTTTTTCCTTCTGCCATTCACACTCCCATTTGACATTTACTTTATAGTTGAGTGATTCTAGCTTGGTCAACACGTTCATGCTACTAATATATCTAGAATTCAAAGTTTGCGCAGGGTCTCCGTGCAAAGCCTTGTTTCTGTTTAAGGGAAAGTGTATTTTACACCCATGATAGAAACACCCCCAATACTCGAATATTTCCTTGTTGATTTCACAAAATCCGTCTACTCTAAGTTTTTGGATTCTGGTTTCTTCCCTCTAAAGGAGGATTCGATAGATATATTTCGTTTGTGCGCGGTCCACTCAAGCCACTCTATAGCCCCTATTGACTGATTTTCACTAAGTCTATAATAATGCCGGTTATGATACCTATAGTATCAGGTTTAAGATAATTTCGCCGAAATACATAAGAGCAAACGCCAGGAAGAGAATTGCGCCACAATTAAATGGATCAAACGTCTGTTGCTTTTAGCAGTAGTGTACGAAACGTTATACATCCTAGGAATAGTAAAATTGTGTCGTTCTCACAATAATAATTGAGTTCCTTCACAAAGTCGAAACCTTTACCTTTACTATCTTCAGAGCTATGCCATTTTAAGAAGGCATCTAAATTTTTCCTTGTAAAATATTGACAACCATAAGCTTCGATAGGGGGCAGATTAGTTTCTATAGCATAGTTGGTTTCATTCTGTCTATTTACATCAAAATTATGCTCTATTACATTGAATAAAAAATGTGGAAAATACCCTTTGGCTGCGTCGGGTATACCGAAAGTAGCGGGAAACTTTGCTAAAGCGACAGGAATGAAATTATAAGAATCCAGAAATAGCAAGTTAAACAATTTCATTTCTAAAATTCGAGTTCCGTTAATTTTCAAAGATGGAACGAATTTTTCATCTCTATTAATGATTTCCCGAATTAGTAATTGATTATCATATTACTACCAAAATGTGACAGTATGACGACGTTTTTTAACGGCATGCAATTTCATTAAATAATCTAAAAATAAAGCTATTGGATTTCCGCCTGAAAATTGTTGTTTACGCTTACCAAACTGACTACACATAATACAGTTAAAATTTAGGGACGTTTCATCTATACAATGCTCACAGACGGTACTGACTAACAGGATAGCCTGGTGTTCGTAAGCACCCGACTTTTCCTGACACACCTTAGTTTGTATACATTCTACGTCAAAGAAAATGTACATGAGGTTAGGCTGATTAGGTCTAAGTTTCTTAACGGAGGAACTTTCAGCGGTTTGTCTGTGATAACCTGGATATAAACACACGTGTTTGCTCGGCTGATATTTCTTACAGACCTGACAATAAATCTCATCACACTTATGCATTTCGGTTCTTCGAGAAAAATCAATAATATTTAAACAGTCTTTACAGTGAAAAGACGTTCACATAGCGGTTTTTTACTGCTGGAAGATGCTAAGTGGCTTTGATAGCAGTCATCGCCTAAGAATTTTCGTAAACAAAACCCACAAGCTATCTGGGGCCTTGGCATATAGTGGGTCTCATGCAACTAAAACAAAAGTCATTACATTTATGCGATTGTATTCGCCAATAGGGTACGAGACATTTTTCACAGAATCGGTCGTGGTTGAAGAGGGGTTTTAAATTTGTAATAACGTTATAATGGTTATTTTCATTCAATAAAAAGAGCGGGGCCTAGTATCATAGGGATCGTTTTCGCCTAAAATCAAAACAGGGACGCTATTTCGAATTTGTACACGAAAATCGAATATTGATTTTAAATAAATTTTGAACTTTTGAAAAGACTCAGCCGTCCCACACTCACTAACCCTTACTCCTGCCTTAAGACATAGTTCTAAAGCCTCATTTCTTTGTAGTGTGCTTTGGATCTATTTTAGATATAGTTGCATATCGCGTTTTTAGCGTTTGTCACCCGATGTATCGTCGGCGTAAGCTCGATGCGATATAGCAACGCAAATGCATCTGGCTAAACACAGGTTATCTGAATTGACTATACGTACAATACCTCGCCTATCTTTACAGAAAGATTAAAAGGTTTAATCGGGCCCTCGGCTACAGACACGCCCTGGCCCTCAGGCATTCGTACAATGCTAAATATTAATTTTAACAGGACCTAGGAAAAATGATTCCATTTCGTCATCATAAAGCATAACACTAAGCTGGTCAAAAAAGAATATTAGGGTCGACTTGATCTGCTCTTCTAAAGGATAATTCTAGTT
>JAEQBA010001027.1:231019-247405 GCA_019434445.1 Phalangium opilio | reverse complement strand
AGGTTGTGAAAGAATAGACAGGTGATCTGGAATAGTTTAAGAAAAAGTGTGCCTTGTGTGCTATTGGAAGGGGTTGTGAAAGAATGTATAGGTGTGCTGGGAGTAAATGAAAAAGGTGTGCTAGTATCGGAAGAGGTTGTGAAAGAAAAGACAGGTGTGATGGGATAGTACAAGAACGACTTGAAGCGTAAAATAAGCGAGAAATATTGTTTTTTGGATCCTTTACTTTGAAAAATGATTTTGAACGATTTAAATTTGGCGCTTGAGAGTGGCTGGATTACCCCATTGGTCTAAATGAAATGAGCGCGCTACCTGGCGTTAGATTCTCGAAGCTGAAAAAGTGTGCCTTTTCCTAAGCCTTGGCACGCCGCCTTGAGTCGACGGAGTCGACGGGGAAACGAGTCCTTCCCGTACCGGTTGTGAAAAGGTGTGCCGTCGCGGCCGCGGATTTCCAGCTACCGCAAAACTTACGCTAAGCGTCGGTCTTTCTAGGAATATGTTTTTTTTAGGATTTTAATAAAATAAATTCGTTCCTTCATGTTTTTGTTGATTTCATCAAAATAAGTGTGTACCGGCGGTGTTAGTTGACTTACTTCAGTGCTTACTTTAATGCTTATGTTAATTCTTTGTATTTGCGGGAATTAGCAGTGTGATAAACAACATAAACTAGTTATTAGTATGTGCGGGGGGCATATTGCATTGTGATAAAAAACGACTTTTGAAAGGCGATGCGAAATAGGTATTTTTAGGCGTTGTGAAAAGTGTGCTGTTGTGAAAGGTGTGCTTTTTAGGGTCCATCATTCTAGAGTGTGGACCGCTTAGTTTTTTTCAATTAGGTTTCGTTTTTTTAGTATTATTTTACGCTAGCACGGCTTCAAGATCGAATTATAAATTGTGAAAGGTGTGCCTTTTAGGGTCTATCCCTAGAATTTCTTCTCAACCTCCCAAGCGCGACGCGGCGACGGGAATCACGGGAAGACGGGATGCATAAAACGGTTACAGGAACTTACGGCTACAGCTGTAGGAAGGAGTTCGAAGAAGGGCAGTATATAAGGATGTTCATTTTAGTAGTCAAGCTGGCGTCTGGTTATAGTATGCCTCAGCACATTTCGAGTGATTTTAGTAATCAGGGGCAAGGCATTCTTTTCATGACTAGACATTTTATTAGTTGTAAAACTGGCTATACCGTTATTAAGGGCCAGAAATATAAATAAATCGCCCCTATCATTCCTCGTGCTTTAAGTTACAATTCTCGCCGTCTGGCGCGGCGCTACCGGTTCGAATTATGGCACTTCGCGTGCGTACTAGTTGGCCTCTCCTGTCATAGCCAACTAGATCGCGCGCTGTCCGACGCAAGCTGCTCGCGCTATAGCTGTAGCGCTTATAGAGCTCGTATCCTTCCTCCACGCTCTTTGGTTGTAAATTCTATGGTGAACACGCCGAGCTATAGCGAAATGGCATCCCGCGCATTTGAATATGCTATTCTCTCTGAGTATAAAACACAGGGACTGCTAACTCTCTGTAAGGGCGCCGCAGATCAACGTAAAACAAGTTGGAAAACCAAAATATTACCTCTCCGAGTCAAGAGGTCTACTACTACAAAGTTATTTACCTAGATATGGAATTATTTCTCTTTTTTGAAGTAAAAATTTACGAAATATTGAAGCTGTATTCCAAGCATAGCGAATATACAGTAAAGCAGACGTTTTACATCCAATAAGGATAAATCTTGGACACATGGAAATCAGTTAATGGCAAAAAGAACTGGAAATGAAGTCTACGCTTCAGCTGTTTACCCTATAATCTTATAGCTACATTCACAACTGTTTAGCAGTGTAAACACTATCGTCTCGTCTCACCTCAACAATATTCTTAGTTTGCCAACATGAGTGTTAACGTTAAATAATTCCAAAGCTAAATTGTAGCTAGACGCACTGATAGTCAATGCGCACCATAAAGAGAATAAAAACTCTGTAGCTTAGCCCTACTAATCTAATTGCCACCATGATCTTTTCTTCTATTATAAAATCTTAACCTGATTATTTAAGAGTGTATTAAACTTTCGGCTCAGTCTGAACCGTTGATGTCTCTTCATTTCAGACACGAAAATCAAAACCCAAAGTTTACTTCACCTCAGGCCTCAATTATTTACTCTATATTTCACTAAGCTTATTGCAAGTAATACTAGATATACCCGCCGGAGTCTAGATCTTAGCTTTCTTCATGAAATTACTAAACCAAGGATTATTCTATATACAGATGTAGGATAGCTGGCTTAAGTAATATATAAACAGCCATTTCAAATAATAATATTAAAAAAAATCTTTGGAATATCAAAATGAAACAGAGCTTTAAAGCTACAAAAGCACTAAATGCATCATAATTACAAAAAATATTTCACCATATTCACTTTATATTAAGGATAAAGGGAATATTATTGTTCTGTAGGATTTCTTTGCACATCAAAACAAAACGAACTTCTAACGCAGTGCACTGCGGCACTAGTGTAATAACGGACGGACACACACAGACAATAACATAGACTGCTTTTTAACTCCTTCCGTATTAATTTTGAATTGAGAAACAAGATTATCTTAAATATTAAATTAAATATAATTAATATTTAATATTTTCTTCGTTAGTTATTCGCCTTATTGAACGTTACATCGTTTTAAAAAAGAACAATTAAACATTCTTGAGAGACTTGACTAATAATGAAGGTGGACTATAGAAGCCAGTGGGTAAAGACTGGTGTCCATATGACATGGACAAATGGCCAGAGGATGGTGGTTAGACAGGTAATGGATAATAGCTATGGTAAGTGGAATACAATTTTCCAAATTTCTGGGAACTGTAAATGCGATCAAGCATAATTACCTCTCCGTGACATACGTCACTCGGAGAGGTAATTATGCTTGATAGCTATTCGCCACCAGGGAGAAATATTTAAGTAGACCCAGTTGTAATGAAAGGCATTCATAAGTATACTTGCTCTATTATACAAAAATTATCGGACACTGCAAATAATATTTACAAAAGCATTTAATCAACGAATGGCTCTTAAATGTATACTTTACATTGGTAAGAAACTTTTACATATATACGGTAGATGGTGCACTCAACCTTAACAATCGCGCCTTTTTTAAATGATTGATAATTGAAACTCCGATCTAGTTTTTTGCCTACTCCGATCTAGTTTTTTGCCTACTCCGCTTTTAAGTTGGCTTGGTGGGTCACATATTAGGAGTTGGCTTTTGGTACATTTTGAGGTCGGCTGACCAAGTCAAGGTTAAAGTCGGCTGCTCGACTCTTTACCAATCGAGTTGCGGTTTGTTCCAGCCTGATTATAATTAAACGTGTAGAGGTCGGCATGCCCGACTACTTACCGGTCGTATTAATTCGACAGCTTTATTATTTGCTGTGGCCGGTAAGTAGTCGGCCGTGCCGACCTCTGTACGTTTTATTATAAACAGGCCGGGTGGAACGAACCGCATCTCGATTGGTAAACAGTCGAACAGCCGACTTCAACCTTCACTTGGTCAGCCGACCTCAAAATCTACCAGAAGCCAACTCCTAATATGCGATCCACGAAGCCGACTTCAAAGCGGAGTTGGCAAAATAGGTTGTGAAAAGGTCGGAATTAAGTCGTAAATGCCGACTCGACGATAAACCAACGAATCGACTGTGAACCGACTCTAACGCGTTTCACGAGTGCTACAGGGGAATATAAGCCTAACCATAAGTATATCAAACCACCCGTGAGCGTGAATTCACAATAAGACCACATGTAATCGCCATTGTACAAGGGCGCCAGAGAGAAATTTGAGGTTCTACGTCACCTAGCGGGAAAACGAAGCAATTCTCTCCTTTCTGATACTCCATACCACCTTATAACCCGGAAATATAAGCAGTCGTCTGCTTCTGCAATAAATGGCAGCGGTAATCGGTTTAGTACGGGCTTTTAAGACTTAAGTTGTTTGTTTAAGATTAGGAACAGCAAATTATCTCGAATGTTTAAAGAAAACGGGAAAAACTTTTGTGATAAGTGTACACAGTACAACTGGTTTCTTATGAATAGGATAAGTACAAAAGATAAAAGTGTAGGTTACCGCATGCCTTTATTACGCGAACTTCAAATCCACGTTTTAACCCCACTAGCAGACGACAATGTTTGTTATGATTACAAGTATTAATAGAGGTAGAGCTTATAAAAGGTAAGTTTAAGATATATATTAGTCCTGGTATTTATTCCCAAGCTTCCGGTAGCATCCCTTGCACGATTTGAATAAAGTTTCTCTTTTGTGCCACCAGGAAAACTTGTGTCGCGAGTTTTACCTAGACAATGCCTGTGGCTAATTTCCCGCCGATTCACGCTTACGGGTAGTTTGATATGCTTATGATAAAAGTTTGTATGGACCCAAATGTAGATTATAGAAAGATTTCAAGTTAGCTTCAGGGTTCGTACAGAACCATGATAAGTCAAGGCCATGGAAAATAGAGGAAAAGTCCGGGATTTGAAGCTTTTTTTTAAAAAAAAGTCAGGGATAGGTCAGGGATTTCGTTTGGTATGTCATACTACGAATGCTTCGAGTAATGCTGCCAGTCGATGCCATTATTTTTCCAGTCCATCTGTGTTAAATAGGTACTTCACACAGGGTTGGGTTTTTCCCGTCCAAAACTAGGTTTTTCCCAGGAACAGTGGGTAAGAGTGGGAAAAACTAGTAACCTAATTCGACTCATAAGCCTTATGTTATGGCTATGGTTTGAGTCGAAAAAATTTCAAATATTGGTCGGGGCGTGGCGCTAGAAAGGCGCTGCCCAGAATGAACCACGCCTCGTATCTCAGTTGTGACGTCAGTGCCTAGGTAAAACGTACAGGGATTAGTTTCTTCAGTGAGCGGTGGCCATGTTTGGTACCACTTTGGTTCTATGAGTGCCGTCACACTAAGGCTTCTGACTTAGCTCTATGGTCTTAGGTGCGCTCATCAACATAAAATTGACAAAATAGAACAAGTTTCAATATTGGTCGCGACCACTCGAATTCAAAATTATCTATACCCTCAATTTTCTACTATCGATTTCTATTCTAAAGGGACGTCAGCAAGGAGTTCACTATCCAGTTCAACTATACGCTTTGTTTTTCTTAATTCTAGATGGCACGTTAACTGCATGAATAACAAGATAGTATTGGAAGGCGCGCCTCTCTTGAGGACCAAAGTTCCATGTTACGTGAAGCAGTGACGGCCCAAAGCCGTGAAAATCAAATTAAAGGTTCCCATATTGAAGAGCTTCAAACTCAGAAAGTTTGTATGGACGTAATTGTAGATTATATAAAGATTTTAAGTTAGTCTGAGGGTTCGTACAGAACCTGGATAAGTCAGGGATATGGAAAATGGGGGGAAAAGTCAGGGATTTGAAGCTGTTTTTTTTTTAAAAAAAGTCAGGGATAGGTCAGGGATTTCGTTTGGTATGTCATACTACGGTTGCTTCGAGTAATGCTAACTAAATATGGGCTTTCGGGGATAAGCTGCGTGAAAAGTGGTGGATTTTCCATATAAATATTTTGTTCTGAACCCCGAGTCTGCCCTAAGACCATTAAAGACGGATTGACTGGAATGGAGATACGGGTGGCGCGTGCTTCTTTTAGGGCAGCGTCTCTCTAGCTTTAGTCTGCATTACTAAGCCTTTGATAGCAGCGCCTCACCGGGCGTCACTTCACGAGAATCTATGACCCGCGTCAATTCATGACAAACTCCAGTTTGTAACGTATCTTATGAACGAATGGTTAAAATTAGTAACACGCACCGTTACGGTGTCATGCATAGAAATGCTTCTAAAAAAACTGATTTTAAATGAGCATAAGGGTTTTTTTTGGCGCCTTAATAGTATTTACGTACTTTGTCAGGCTTGAAAATGTCGGCAGACAGCTCCGTAAGCAAAACGAAGAAAATAACTAGTCCATCGAAAGTAAGTCAAAAACGCAGATTCTTAATTACTCAAGGTTATAAATTATTTAGCGTAACTGCTTCTATTTTTTTAACAGTTCTTACTTCGAAAATTAATAATCTACAACAGGAAGTAAGTTGATACGTTTCGGTTGTTTATATCTCAGACCATTGAACACGGATGAGCTGAAAAAATTATAAGCTAAAACGGACCCCGTTCTTCTATTGGTATGATCGCCCCTATGGTTTGAGTCGAAAAAATTTCAATATTGGTCGGGGGGTGACGCTTGAAAGGAGCTGCCCTGAATGAACCACGCCTCGTGTCTCAGTTGTGACGTCAGTGCCTAGGTGAAACGTCCAGGGATTAGTTTCTTCAGTGAGCGGCGGCCATGCTTTTTTAACCGCTTTGGTTCTATGAGTGACGTCACACTAAGGCTTCTGAGATAGCTCTGTGGTCTGAGGTGCGCTCATCAACATAAAATTGACAAAATAGAACAAGTTTCAATATTGGTCGCGGGGTGGCGCTAGAGATGCGCTGCCCTAAAAAAACCACGTGCATCCCGTATCTCCATTCTAGTCCACCCGTGTTGAATGGTCTTAGTTTATATTTTCTTCGCGGAATTGTCAAGTTAGCAGTATTGTTGGAACTAACTGAACTGAACAGTTATCTTCGCTATAATCACATGATAGAGATAAAGAACCTTTGCACCTAACCCGAGTTTAGGATTAGACTGAATTAGTGATAATGCATCACTCTCTCCCTCGATCGGTTCTCTACCAGTGACCCCAGTAGCACAAGCCTTCCGCATAACAGTCGGTTAAAGGTCGAATAGTCGGTTTACGGTCCAGTCAGCTGTACCATGCTTATTTCGATACTTTTCCGACTCATGAAGCCGACTACTTCTTTTAGTTGGCAATGCCGACATCTATCTGTCAGTTGGAACAGAGATGGTTTAAAGTAGGCTTGCCTACCGTCTAGAAAATTTCAACTTATTTTTTGCCAATTGATTACCGACTCTCTCGCGCTAGTCGGTATTGTGACGTTATAAAGAGTAAAATTAAAAGCAAAGTTATGCTTAGGCCGTTTAGTAACCGACATTTATCCGACAGTTGGAACTGAGATGGTTTAAAGTAGGCTTGCCTACCGTCTAAAGAATTCCAACACATTTTTTGCCAATTGATTACCAACTCCCTCGCGCTAGTCGTTATTGTGACGTTTAAGACGAGTAAAATTAAAAGCAAAGTTATTCTTAGGCCGTTTAGTAACCGACATTTATCCGGCTGTTGGAACTGTGGTGGTTTGAAGTAGGCTTGCCTACCGTCCTAAACACGAAACCCACTTTTGCCAATTGATTACCAACTCCTTCCCGCTAGTCGGTATGGTCACGTTATAAAAGAGTAAAATGAAAAACGAAGTTGTTGTATAGGCCTTCTTTTTCCGTGCGATGGTTTTTTTTTACTTTTACTATTCCGCAAAATGTATTAAAGAAATTTCAATACTTGGTATCAGTATCCTTTACTATAAGCGAATCAAGCCTCGAGTTAAGGTTTGATCGTCGCAAAAGCGTCGGACCTCTTGCTGACAGGCGGTTAAGTCGACTCTGAAACGTGCTGGATGAGGGTCGTATTTCATTGGTGTCGTAACAGTCGGTAAACCAGTGGGCCGTCGTCCCACCGGGCGGACATTTCGATTCTCAAACCCTTACTCTACCAGCCCTTTACCGACGATTTACCGTTCCTATACTAAAAAGCCGCGAAATCGTCGGATTGAGCGCGGCTTTAGGTAGGCATAATGACGCCGACCTATAGTCGGCCAACAGTCGTTTTATAGTCGCCTCATAACAGTCTGAAAACCGGCGGGCTGTCGTCCCGCCGGGCGGACATTTCGACTCTCAAACCCTTACTCTACCAGCCCTTTACCGACGATTTACCGTTCCTATACTAAATAGCCGGGAAATCGTCGGATTGAGCGCGGCTTTAGGTAGGCATAATGACGCCGACCTATAGTCGGCCAACAGTCGTTTTATAGTCGCCTCATAACAGTCTGAAAACCGGCGGGCTGTCGTCCCGCCGGGCGGACATTTCGACTCTCAAACCCTTACTCTACCAGCCCTTTACCGACGATTTACCGTTCCTATACTAAATAGCCGCGAAATCGTCGGATTGAGCGCGGCTTTAGGTAGGCATAATGACGCCGACATATAGTCGGCCAACAGTCGTTTTATAGTAGCCTCAAAACAGTAGGAAAACCGGCGGGCCATCGTCCCTCCAGGCGGACATTTCGACTTTCAAACCATTACTCTCCCGACTTATTAGTGACTTTTTACCAACTCGTCGGTAACACACAAAGCCGACCATGTAGGCCCTACGTCGGCAGTGCTACTGGGGGAGTCTCTCTCAGGATGTGCCTCTCGTGTGTAACGCTAAGTAGACCTAGTATTGTAGTAGGACGTATTCAACTATTTGTAATTATAACCAGTATGTAATAACAGTAAGAGTGCTTTACCGAAATGAAGAACGATGACTAACTTAACTTAAATAGATTAATAATAAACTAATATGGTTTTATATAATCCGGCGTCATTACTTGAATATTACTTTAACATGGTAGCAGAGCGTGGTTCGCGGTATTTAACGGAATTCAACAAATATTTAACGTGATTAATGGTAATGACGCGGTAATAAACAGTTTACGCGGACGGAGTCAACGTATATAGCCTAGGCTTAGCGACGAACGGGGCAGTCAAAATCAGTGCGGTAATCCGGTACAACGTGGAAGTTAGGGTTAGAAAACCCAGACCGAGTGTGTTAACTAATCGGGGAATGGAACTGTCTTGAACAAGTTAAAACATGCTCACAACAAGCAACCAAGGAAGAGCGACTTAAGAAACAAGAAGCCATACAACAGAGGACAAGAACAGTACAAACAACGGCGGTGAGTTTCACATAATAAGAAGAAACCTAAGACTGAACAGTACGCAATAATAATTATAATTTAAGTATAATAGTAACGGTGATCTAAGTATGAACTGATGAACATTTAATGGAACATTTTAACCATAATTTAATAATATTAATAAGACCATTAAGTAAGAATCATAGCTTGTAAACAGAAATAAGCCAATCATAAAACCATTTGAGAAGTTAAAGAGGTACTAGGGAAGTTAAATAAGAAGGGAGTTAATAAGCATTTAAAGATTAGTATTAGAGTATTATATGACATGATAAGCTGGCACATTAAGTAAAGTAAAGTAGAGAATATTTATAATTACAATGGCCGATTACGTAGAGATTAACAACGCGGGCAATGCTCTATCATTTCGAAAATTAAATGATTGCAATTATGAGACGTGGAAGCGCGATATGCGAATGGCATTATTAGACTATGGTTTATGGGGATTCCTGGATGGAAAAGAAAAAGAACCAGATGCATCAGCTTCAGAAGACGCGAAAACAGCATTTCTTAGAAGATCGCAGAAAGCGTTATCAAAATTATCATTACCGTGTGATGACCCCCACAAGAGTATTATAGAGAAGTGCGATACAGCAAAGGAAGCGTGGGATATTTTAGCAGGAATATATGAACCCAAATCAAAAGCGCGTATGGCAGACTTACGATCAGAATTTATAAGCTGTCGATATAAGGGTGGCTCAATGGCAACACTTAGCAAGTTTAATAGTGATAGCAGATAATTTGAAAGCAGCGGGTTTACAAATATCGGACATGGAAATAGCCTTCCAAATGTTACATAAACTACCAGAAGCCTATAGGCAAATCAAGACTTTAGCGTATCATTGGCCTGATAAAGATTTTACTCCGAAGAACGTGAAACAGTTGCTAATATCAGAATATGATAGGCAAAGGAGAGAAGATTGTGAAGATGGTTATGAACAAGCCGGTTATTCATCTCACTTGCAACATAGAAGTAGAGTTAGGACCCCAACTAACTTGAATCAGCCAAGGCCCAATAGAAGTAATAGTCGCAAAAGAAGTCAATCAAGTAATAGGATTAATAAAACTAAGATGATATGTTTTAATTGTGGTAAAGAAGGACATTATGCAAGAGATTGTTGGTCAAATAAAACAAATAAACAGAAAAATAAGCAGTCAAGCGACAATGAAAGTAGACGAGCTCATTTCGCATCAGCCTTACTAGCGATAAAGGATAAGGAAGCCTGGATATTTGACACAGGAGCTTCGCATCATTTTTGCCATAAGAGGGAATGGTTCTCAAACTATAAACCAATAGAATCATCAGTAGAAATAGCTGAAGGTGGAGCTAAAGCTATAGGCATAGGGAATGTCGCATTATCAATTAGAAATGGACAGGAAATAATTGATTTGATAGATGTCATACATGTACCAGGGTATAATAGAAACTTATTATCGGTGAGAAAATTCGATATGAATGGATACAAGACTATCGTGGAAAATGGAAAAGCAAAGGTATACGATGAGAAGAGGAAATTCTTCCTGAGCGCCAGGTTAAAGGAGGAGAATTTATATGTCGCAGACGTCGAAGTACATATTGATGAACCAGAACAAGAGAGTAAGCAGCACATAAGCACATTAACAAGTCAAACGCATGATATAATGAGATGGCACCAACGATTAGGGTACCCTAACGAAAGAAAATTGAAGGAATTACACGACAAGCATTTAGTCGAAGGCATACCTAAATTGGATGGGGAGTTAGGCGTTTGTCAACCTTGCCGATTATCAAAAGCTGCCAAATATCCGTCTCGAACAAGTGAGAAAATTAAAACCACACAACCATTAGAGATAATACACAGTGATGTATGGGACCCTCACCTATAACGTCAAGATGTGGTGGCAGATATTTTATTTCGTTTATCGATGACTTTACAAGAAGAGCTACGATTTATATTATGCAAACAAAAGATCAAGCATACGACAAATTTCAAGAGTTTAAACGATTCGTAGAAAGGCAAACAGGCAAGGACATCAAGGTCTTACGAACAGACAATGGCTAAGAATACTGTAATAGGCAATTTGAGAATAATAGTAAGAAATTGGGAATAAAACTCGAAAGAACCAATACATACACTCCAGAAATGAATGGCATCGGGGAAAGATTCATTAGGACAATAACAGAAGGCATTCGTACGATGTTAGAAGATGCAAAATTACCTTTGAAATTATGGGGCGAAGCTGCAATGGCGTTTACATACCTGTACAATAGATTACCTCATGACAAACTTAAAAATCAAGTTCCTTTAGAACGATGGATGGGAAAGAAACCTAGTGTACGACACCTTAAACGATATGGATGTACGGCATTTGCATTGATACCCAAACCAAGAAGAAACAAACTACAAAACAGATCAAGAACTGGTGTTTTAATTGGGTATGCAATCAAAACTAAAGGATATAGAATATGGTTTCCAGATCAAGACAAGATAATTGAACTGAAACATGTATCATTTGACGAAGATAAATTGGGGATACAGGAAGTTAACGCGAAGGTTGAAATAGTAGAACACTATGATGAAGAGTGTTTGTAACCAGCAAAGACCAAGAAAACAGTACGATTTGCTGATGACGCCGAAGAAACATCTGATGATGAATTCGAAGACAGTATGGAACAATCTGTAGAAGACAATATGGAAGAAACTAGCCATGAATCTGATGATGATGATGAAGAAAGAGTCACATTCCGAAGACCCAAACGTACCAACAAAGAACACGTGAAGCCCAAGGAGAAAGACGACATGGTCACATTTAATTTCCCAGATCATAAAGATAACGTGGAACCTCAGAAGAAAGAAGATATATTCCCAAATAAAGAAGAAGATTTAGAATTACCAAGAGGATGGCGAAGAAAAGAAGTACCGAGAACATCTGGGCCAAGAATAGATGTCTACTACATCACGGATGAAGAGGAAAGGTTGAGATCATATAATGAAGTGAAAGCTTGTTTACGCCAAAGAGGGATCCAGCATGACCTGAGTAAATTTTCATTTAAACCTATGGAAAAACAGCAGGCAAGATATGAGATATGTTAGGAAATATTGAATTCCATTGTATGACGATTCCAAAGACGTATGAAGAAGCCATAGAGAGTGAAGACAAAGATAAATGGGAAGACGCCATGGATATGGAATTACAAACAATTGCAAAACGAAACGTATATGATCTAGTGAAGAAACCAGAAAACCAACATATTATTGGAACGAAATGGGTTTACGCCTTGAAACAGAATGCAAACGGCGAAACTATACGGCATAAAGCGCGACTAGTAGCCCCAGGATTTTCACAAGAATTTGGATCAGATTATACGACGACGTATGCGCCAGTTATCAATTTTGCACTTGTAAGAATTTGCGAAATCATATTTATCCTATGTTTGGGATGGACTCATACACAACTAGATGTAAAGAATGCATACTTATATGGCGACTTAAAAGAAGATATATACTTAAGGCAACCAAAGGGTTTTGTTCAATCAGGAAAAGAACAGTATGTTTGGAAATTAAATAAGGCGTTATACGGGTTAAAACAAAGCGGTAGGCAGTGGTATGAACAGTTAGACAAAACATTACATGATTTGAACTTTAGGAAGTTACAAGGTTGTAATTGTATTTACCATTATGAAGATAAGGGTATACTACTAGTATACGTAGATGATATCATAATAATTGCTAAAAATAACCAAGTAATGAAGGAAATAACGACAAGACTTGAATCCGAATTCGAAATAAACAACCTTGGACCATTGTTCTATTTTCTTGGGATAGAATTTGAATTTCACAAGAATGGCACAGCATATATACATCAAAAAGGATATATTGCTAAAATTAAAGAAGCATAGGATATGGAACTAACCAGAATCTATGAAATACCGGTACCAGTTGGCGTTGTATTCTCGAAACGACAATGTCCACCTGATGGGCAAAGAGTAGACTTTCCATACCGACAACTAATTGGAATATTGCTATACATAGCACAACGTACAAGACCAGATATCATGCATGCGGTAATTAGCTTAACAAAATACTCGGAAAATCCAGCCAAAATACATTGTGATCATTTATCACGAGTATTGAAATATGTATTTGATACTAATGCTTATGGATTGAATTATAACGCATTAAGCTATTTAACGGTCGACGCTTATACCGACGCATCCTATGGGATGGATTTAGATGATGGTAAATCAACCACAGGGTTTATACTAAATGTTGGCAATAATCCAGTTCAATAGAGAACTGTTAAACAAGACATAGTCGCATTATCAAGCACCGAAGCTGAATATATTGCATTAGCAGAGACAACGAAAGAAGTAATTTGGATATCAAGAATTATAAACGAATTAGTAGATATTTTTAGATTACAAAGTAATGAATTAAAGCCAACCATATATTGTGATAATCAGGCAACCATAGCTTTATCTAAAAATAGTATAGAGAATAATAGAACGAAACATATAGATATCCGATATCATTTTATAAGAGATTGTATTAATAAAGGTCTTGTTAATGTTGAATTCATAAGAACAAATGATAATATTGCTGATCTGTTTACCAAGGCAATACCAACTAGAAAATTTAAAGCATTTTGCAACACACTAAGGTTGCAGTATTAACAAACCAAAGTGATACTATAAATAGACAATGTGATAAATACTTAATTGATTAATGTAATAATAAGACTAACGTGATATATAAACGGTGATAATAGACTAAAGTGCTATAATGTGACAAAAGAACATAACAATGTATTAATGAAGTAACATAATAATGTATGAAAAAAAATCAGAAACAAAACAAAGATGTATAAAGCATAATAGCTCAGACAACGAAAAAAGAGGGGAGCATGTTGGAACTGAACTGAACTGAACAGTTATCTTCGCTATAATCACATGATAGAGATAAAGAACCTTTGCACCTAACCCGAGTTTAGGATTAGACTGAATTAGTGATAATGCATCACTCTCTCTCTCGATCGGTTCTCTACCAGTGAGTCTCCCTCAGGATGTGCCTCTCGTGTTTAACGCTAGGTAGACCTAGTATTGTAGTAGGACGTATTCAACTATTTGTAATTATAACCAGTATGTAATAACAGTAAGAGTGCTTTACCGAAATGAAGAACGATGACTAACTTAACTTAAACAGATTAATAATAAACTAATATGGTTTTATATAATCCGGCGTCATTACTTGAATATTACTTTAACAAGTATAAATTGAATAGGCTGACGTGACGTGTTATCCATTTATTTTGATATTTTTGCAGTTAAGATGAAAACTGATGAATTGAAGAAAAATTAAAAAACAATGCCTGAAGTTGGACAATTTATGCTGGAAAACTCTTAAAATACCTTTTTAAATATTTTTGTGTTTTATCATTTAAAAACATTTTCATGTTCCGTGTTATTTTTTTAAGTATTAAATAGTTTTTTTACCGGAGTTGTGCGAGTCCTGATTTTTAGGTTGCGAGTCCAAGCAATATGGGTCAGGATTTTGGGTAAAACCATATCTAAGCTTGGATGAGACTGTAATGGATTGGAATATAGCATACATCTAACACGGGCGGCGGGTACCTCACCTCGGGACAGAAAGGGGGGGGGGCTGTTTAGGGGTTTTTAGTTCGGTCGTACGACTTGAGAGACACCTACTGTAGAATGTTTTCAAAACTCGTCTGCTTTTTTCACAATATCTTTTTAAAAGTGAAGTGTTAACGGTTTTAACTTGGATGAGACTGTCTCAGTCTCAGGTTTGAAGAGATATTAACTTAATAACGGTATTCGTATTTACTACTTCATTATGGGTGTGTACTGCTGCTATGTTGACTGTAAAAGTGACTCCAGATATCATAAGAATATAATAAGAAATTATTGAATTTGATGTAGATGAACATTTAAGTCTGAGTTAGGATTTTTAGTTCAAGGCTTAGAGACAAATTTGATCTTGACCAAATTATGTGCAAAAGAAATAACTATTTACCTGGGCAGCTTTTGTTCGAAACACATCTGTAACTATGTTCTTCATAAATTTGTGAATAAGCTTCCTCATCCATTACAAAATTAAACTAAACAGTTTCATTCACGAAATATCCCATTTACGGAGGGATAAGAACGAAGTCTGCTCAAACTAGCCGAACCTACGTCATTTACAAGGTGAAATAATTTCTCAAATTTAAAATTCTTCTCCATGATGGCAGCACTAAACGACGACCGAAATAAAAACGATATTGCGCAATCACGTGTCCCGAGCTTAGGTACCGAACTTTTCCAATCCATTACAGTCTCATCCAAGATCTAAGTATGTATTATCACTCAAAGGTGTGCAATTTGACAATGATTTGATAGCATATTTAGTGAAACGGCCCTCCTTTGGGCTGCTAGATATTTTCAATTCTGTGTAAGTTGCTAAAAGTTGGCATAAGCTACTTTGAGGTTGTTATTTTTCCAATTAGAGTGATAAAGTTAATTCTATTGTTTTATTTTTACGTTTTAATCCGAAAGGGTTCGATTTAAATTCTGTTTAAATATTCTGGTTTATCACGACTGTTTAAGAAATCTGTTCGATATAATTAACCGCTAGTAAATTAAAGATACTCATGTTTTAGATAGTAAAAGTTTAATAAAAGTTAAGATGATGAAAATTGGTACATGTTACTCGTTGGAGTTCTGATAAGGTTCTGATTTTTCGTTTGTAAAAGGGAGGGGAGAAGCGAGAAGAGAGTTTTTTCTACTGTTAATGCTAGGAGATTAGCCTCAGTATAGAGGTAGAAATTTACTTGGTGGTCTGACTCATGGGTTTGTCCATCCATGGCTTATTTGTTAAAAGAAGTACCTTTTCTTTAAAATCTCTTCTCGCTCGTTCAAGGGGTCGTTCATAAAATATAAAAGTTTGCTACAAAGGGTTCATGCATAAATATATAACTACTGCTTCAATTTATAACGAAGGTCGGCTCTTGTGTACACTAGAAACTGCTTCCTGCCTTTGGTAGGGAAAAGTTGTAGTGTAGATTATTAGGCAGCGTGTTAGGGCAGGCAATGGAAGCGTCTTTAGCTTTAGCATTAAGTATTGGAAATAACTATTTATTTGTACTTATGAAATGAATGGCGAAATAACGTGTTGTCAGCTATTTTAGCTTTGGTAAATGCAGTTAAATGAGAGTACAGTAATTTAGTGATTACAAAAATAAGGGTTAATATTTTCATCCAAAAAAGTAGTTCTTTATATAAAAATTATAACATTATCTGGAATTTTAATTTTTTTTATAATTCCTTATGATTCATTAAAGAATGAAATAACATTATGAATATTTGGTTTTTTTTGGAGTGTTTTAAAAGTTTAAGCGCGCATGATGATGTTCTGTTAATGCACAAAAGATTTATTTTATATACACGATTGGCTTGGTATTTGCTACGTTCATTTATAGCATGCTACATAGGCTTAAATTTCCATGGTT
>JAEQBA010001027.1:136140-223978 GCA_019434445.1 Phalangium opilio | reverse complement strand
CCTGTCTACTAAAGCAGTTGATAGTACTGCACGCACTTTTTCATATAGAATAGCAGACGGAAAGAGTCCACACAAACATTTTAGCCTTGGGACTTAAAGTTTAGTTTTTTGGAATGAATATCTTAAAATCTTTTCGAAAATGTACACCACAAACAACCGCGCCTTCGCCGGATAAAATGATTTTGATCATCATTGCACTCATTAAAAGGCCAAGGCTTAATGTGAACCAAGGAATCGCCAAATAACTTCTTCAAACAGAGGTTGCCCAAGAATAGTAGTATATGTAGGAGTTTAGCTCATTTCTGTAAGCCTAGCTTCTGGCGACAAAGTTTTGAGGGATTAAGGGACTTGTCAGCATGCCTACTCTACAGGAACTGACTATCCCGTGTCCGAGGTTCGTGAAATACCCCAAAAACTCTCAACTTCACTACCCTTTTAAACCTCAATTACTTCAATCGTTACTCTAGTTCATCACCGTGGACTTTCAATTTGCATTGAAACTTCGTAACTAAAACCATCGCAATGAACGACTGGCAAACAAAACAAGCTCGACGAAATCGGTAATTAAAACTGCCAATTAATGACATTTACTCATCAACGACTAACGCCATCGTGTAGAAATAATGAATACGAAAACTGTTCATGAAATGAATTGATATTGTCACTAACAATTAAAGAGTATCTGAAAAACTCTCAATACTACATCAACGAATCAGTACCCTTTTAAAAAGTATCTTTAAATATGTTAATGGTGATTTAATTTAAAAGTTTTGTTGAACTTTCTAAGTGCAACCTTCACGTATGATTGTCTATGAACATTTTAATAATCTCTACAATGCATCCGTAGTTAAACTTACATTTAACGCTGAATTGAAAATTTTACGGGAACAAATCACTGATTATTTTTAAAAGCCATTCTGGTGCCAAAAATAAATTTTACTTCTGAAGTTATAAATAAAACCCTTTAAAAACGCAACTATTAGCTTAAACATGGAAAACAAAAATTGTCACTGGAAATTTGATAATAGAATTTATAATTACATATCAACCATGGAAATTTAAGCCTATGTAGCATGCTATAAATGAACGTAGAAAATACCAAGCCAATCGTGTATATAAAATAAATCTTTAAATGTGCATTAACAGAACATCATCATGCGCGCTTAAAACTTTTAAAACACTCCAAAAAAAAACCAAATATTCATAATGTTATTTCATTCTTTAATGAATCATAAGGAATTATAAAAAAAATAAAATTCCAGATAATGTTATAATTTTTATATAAAGAACTACTTTTTTGGATGAAAATATTAACCCTTATTTTTGTAATCACTAAATTACTGTACTCTCATTTAACTGCATTTACCAAAGCTAAAATAGCTGACAACACGTTATTTCGCCATTCATTTCATAAGTACAAATAAATAGTTATTTCCAATACTTAATGCTAAAGCTAAAGACGCTTCCATTGCCTGCCCTAACACGCTGCCTAATAATCTACACTACAACTTTTCCCTACCAAAGGCAGGAAGCAGTTTCTAGTGTACACAAGAGCCGACCTTCGTTATAAATTGAAGCAGTAGTTATATATTTATGCATGAACCCTTTGTAGCAAACTTTTATATTTTATGAACGACCCCTTGAACGAGCGAGAAGAGATTTTAAAGAAAAGGTACTTCTTTTAACAAATAAGCCATGGATGGACAAACCCATGAGTCAGACCACCAAGTAAATTTCTACCTCTATACTGAGGCTAATCTCCTAGCATTAACAGTAGAAAAAACTCTCTTCTCGCTTCTCCCCTCCCTTTTACAAACGAAAAATCAGAACCTTATCAGAACTCCAACGAGTAACATGTACCAATTTTCATCATCTTAACTTTTATTAAACTTTTACTATCTAAAACATGAGTATCTTTAATTTACTAGCGGTTAATTATATCGAACAGATTTCTTAAACAGTCGTGATAAACCAGAATATTTAAACAGAATTTAAATCGAACCCTTTCGGATTAAAACGTAAAAATAAAACAATAGAATTAACTTTATCACTCTAATTGGAAAAATAACAACCTCAAAGTAGCTTATGCCAACTTTTAGCAACTTACACAGAATTGAAAATATCTAGCAGCCCAAAGGAGGGCCGTTTCACTAAATATGCTATCAAATCATTGTCAAATTGCACACCTTTGAGTGATAATACATACTTAGATCTTGGATGAGACTGTAATGGATTGGAAAAGTTCGGTACCTAAGCTCGGGACACGTGATTGCGCAATATCGTTTTTATTTCGGTCGTCGTTTAGTGCTGCCATCATGGAGAAGAATTTTAAATTTGAGAAATTATTTCACCTTGTAAATGACGTAGGTTCGGCTAGTTTGAGCAGACTTCGTTCTTATCCCTCCGTAAATGGGATATTTCGTGAATGAAACTGTTTAGTTTAATTTTGTAATGGATGAGGAAGCTTATTCACAAATTTATGAAGAACATAGTTACAGATGTGTTTCGAACAAAAGCTGCCCAGGTAAATAGTTATTTCTTTTGCACATAATTTGGTCAAGATCAAATTTGTCTCTAAGCCTTGAACTAAAAATCCTAACTCAGACTTAAATGTTCATCTACATCAAATTCAATAATTTCTTATTATATTCTTATGATATCTGGAGTCACTTTTACAGTCAACATAGCAGCAGTACACACCCATAATGAAGTAGTAAATACGAATACCGTTATTAAGTTAATATCTCTTCAAACCTGAGACTGAGACAGTCTCATCCAAGTTAAAACCGTTAACACTTCACTTTTAAAAAAGATATTGTGAAAAAAGCAGACGAGTTTTGAAAACATTCTACAGTAGGTGTCTCTCAAGTCGTACGACCGAACTAAAAACCCCTAAACAGCCCCCCCCCTTTCTGTCCCGAGGTGAGGTACCCGCCGCCCGTGTTAGATGTATGCTATATTCCAATCCATTACAGTCTCATCCAAGCTTAGATATGGTTTTACCCAAAATATTGCTTGGACTCGCAACCTAAAAATCAGGACTCGCACAACTCCGGTAAAAAAAACTATTTAATACTTAAAAAATAACACGGAACATGAAAAATGTTTTTAAATGATAAAACACAAAATATTTAAAAAGGTATTTTAAGAGTTTTCCAGCATAAATTGTCCAACTTCAGGCATTGTTTTTTAATTTTTCTTCAATTCATCAGTTTTCATCTTAACTGCAAAAATATCAAAATAAATGGATAACACGTCACGTCAGCCTATTCAATTTATACTTGTTAAAGTAATATTCAAGTAATGACGCCGGATTATATAAAACCATATTAGTTTATTATTAATCTGTTTAAGTTAAGTTAGTCATCGTTCTTCATTTCGGTAAAGCACTCTTACTGTTATTACATACTGGTTATAATTACAAATAGTTGAATACGTCCTACTACAATACTAGGTCTACCTAGCGTTAAACACGAGAGGCACATCCTGAGGGAGACTCACTGGTAGAGAACCGATCGAGGGACAGAGTGATGCATTATCACTAATTCAGTCTAATCCTAAACTCGGGTTAGGTGCAAAGGTTCTTTATCTCTATCATGTGATTATAGCGAAGATAACTGTTCAGTTCAGTTCAGTTCCAACATGCTCCCCTCTTTTTTCGTTGTCTGACCTATTATGCTTTATACATCTTTGTTTTGTTTCTGATTTTTTTTCATACATTATTATGTTACTACATTAATACATTGTTATGTTCTTTTGTCACATTATAGCACTTTAGTCTATTATCACCGTTTATATATCACGTTAGTCTTATTATCACATTAATCAATTAAGTATTTATCACATTGTCTATTTATAGTATCACTTTGGTTTGTTAATACTGCAACCTTAGTGTGTTGCAAAATGCTTTAAATTTTCTAGTTGGTATTGCCTTGGTAAACAGATCAGCAATATTATCATTTGTTCTTATGAATTCAACATTAACAAGACCTTTATTAAAATGATATCGGATATCTATATGTTTCGTTCTATTATTCTCTATACTATTTTTAGATAAAGCTATGGTTGCCTGATTATCACAATATATGGTTGGCTTTAATTCATTAGTTTGTAATCTAAAAATATTTACTAATTCGTTTATAATTCTTGATATCCAAATTACTTCTTTCGTTGTCTCTGCTAATGCAATATATTCAGCTTCGGTGCTTGATAATGCGACTATGTCTTGTTTAACAGTTCTCTATTGAACTGGATTATTGCCAACATTTAGTATAAACCCTGTGGTTGATTTACCATCATCTAAATCCATCCCATAGGATGCGTCGGTATAAGCGTCGACCGTTAAATAGCTTAATGCGTTATAATTCAATCCATAAGCATTAGTATCAAATACATATTTCAATACTCGTGATAAATGATCACAATGTATTTTGGCTGGATTTTCCGAGTATTTTGTTAAGCTAATTACCGCATGCATGATATCTGGTCTTGTACGTTGTGCTATGTATAGCAATATTCCAATTAGTTGTCGGTATGGAAAGTCTACTCTTTGCCCATCAGGTGGACATTGTCGTTTCGAGAATACAACGCCAACTGGTACCGGTATTTCATAGATTCTGGTTAGTTCCATATCCTATGCTTCTTTAATTTTAGCAATATATCCTTTTTGATGTATATATGCTGTGCCATTCTTGTGAAATTCAAATTCTATCCCAAGAAAATAGAACAATGGTCCAAGGTTGTTTATTTCGAATTCGGATTCAAGTCTTGTCGTTATTTCCTTCATTACTTGGTTATTTTTAGCAATTATTATGATATCATCTACGTATACTAGTAGTATCCCCTTATCTTCATAATGGTAAATACAATTACAACCTTGTAACTTCCTAAAGTTCAAATCATGTAATGTTTTGTCTAACTGTTCATACCACTGCCTACCGCTTTGTTTTAACCCGTATAACGCCTTATTTAATTTCCAAACATACTGTTCTTTTCCTGATTGAACAAAACCCTTTGGTTGCCTTAAGTATATATCTTCTTTTAAGTCGCCATATAAGTATGCATTCTTTACATCTAGTTGTGTATGAGTCCATCCCAAACATAGGATAAACATGATTTCGCAAATTCTTACAAGTGCAAAATTGATAACTGGCGCATACGTCGTCGTATAATCTGATCCAAATTCTTGTGAAAATCCTGGGGCTACTAGTCGCGCTTTATGCCGTATAGTTTCGCCGTTTGCATTCTGTTTCAAGGCGTAAACCCATTTCGTTCCAATAATATGTTGGTTTTCTGGTTTCTTCACTAGATCATATACGTTTCGTTTTGCAATTGTTTGTAATTCCATATCCATGGCGTCTTCCCATTTATCTTTGTCTTCACTCTCTATGGCTTCTTCATACGTCTTTGGAATCGTCATACAATGGAATTCAATATTTCCTAACATATCTCATATCTTGCCTGCTGTTTTTCCATAGGTTTAAATGAAAATTTACTCAGGTCATGCTGGATCCCTCTTTGGCGTAAACAAGCTTTCACTTCATTATATGATCTCAACCTTTCCTCTTCATCCGTGATGTAGTAGACATCTATTCTTGGCCCAGATGTTCTCGGTACTTCTTTTCTTCGCCATCCTCTTGGTAATTCTAAATCTTCTTCTTTATTTGGGAATATATCTTCTTTCTTCTGAGGTTCCACGTTATCTTTATGATCTGGGAAATTAAATGTGACCATGTCGTCTTTCTCCTTGGGCTTCACGTGTTCTTTGTTGGTACGTTTGGGTCTTCGGAATGTGACTCTTTCTTCATCATCATCATCAGATTCATGGCTAGTTTCTTCCATATTGTCTTCTACAGATTGTTCCATACTGTCTTCGAATTCATCATCAGATGTTTCTTCGGCGTCATCAACAAATCGTACTGTTTTCTTGGTCTTTGCTGGTTACAAACACTCTTCATCATAGTGTTCTACTATTTCAACCTTCGCGTTAACTTCCTGTATCCCCAATTTATCTTCGTCAAATGATACATGTTTCAGTTCAATTATCTTGTCTTGATCTGGAAACCATATTCTATATCCTTTAGTTTTGATTGCATACCCAATTAAAACACCAGTTCTTGATCTGTTTTGTAGTTTGTTTCTTCTTGGTTTGGGTATCAATGCAAATGCCGTACATTCATATCGTTTAAGGTGTCGTACACTAGGTTTCTTTCCCATCCATCGTTCTAAAGGAACTTGATTTTTAAGTTTGTCATGAGGTAATCTATTGTACAGGTATGTAAACGCCATTGCAGCTTCGCCCCATAATTTCAAAGGTAATTTTGCATCTTCTAACATCGTACGAATGCCTTCTGTTATTGTCCTAATGAATCTTTCCCCGATGCCATTCATTTCTGGAGTGTATGTATTGGTTCTTTCGAGTTTTATTCCCAATTTCTTACTATTATTCTCAAATTGCCTATTACAGTATTCTTAGCCATTGTCTGTTCGTAAGACCTTGATGTCCTTGCCTGTTTGCCTTTCTACGAATCGTTTAAACTCTGAAATTTGTCGTATGCTTGATCTTTTGTTTGCATAATATAAATCGTAGCTCTTCTTGTAAAGTCATCGATAAACGAAATAAAATATCTGCCACCACATCTTGACGTTATAGGTGAGGGTCCCCATACATCACTGTGTATTATCTCTAATGGTTGTGTGGTTTTAATTTTCTCACTTGTTCGAGACGGATATTTGGCAGCTTTTGATAATCGGCAAGGTTGACAAACGCCTAACTCCCCATCCAATTTAGGTATGCCTTCGACTAAATGCTTGTCGTGTAATTCCTTCAATTTTCTTTCGTTAGGGTACCCTAATCGTTGGTGCCATCTCATTATATCATGCGTTTGACTTGTTAATGTGCTTATGTGCTGCTTACTCTCTTGTTCTGGTTCATCAATATGTACTTCGACGTCTGCGACATATAAATTCTCCTCCTTTAACCTGGCGCTCAGGAAGAATTTCCTCTTCTCATCGTATACCTTTGCTTTTCCATTTTCCACGATAGTCTTGTATCCATTCATATCGAATTTTCTCACCGATAATAAGTTTCTATTATACCCTGGTACATGTATGACATCTATCAAATCAATTATTTCCTTTCCATTTCTAATTGATAATGCGACATTCCCTATGCCTATAGCTTTAGCTCCACCTTCAGCTATTTCTACTGATGATTCTATTGGTTTATAGTTTGAGAACCATTCCCTCTTATGGCAAAAATGATGCGAAGCTCCTGTGTCAAATATCCAGGCTTCCTTATCCTTTATCGCTAGTAAGGCTGATGCGAAATGAGCTCGTCTACTTTCATTGTCGCTTGACTGCTTATGTTTCTGTTTATTTGTTTTATTTGACCAACAATCTCTTGCATAATGTCCTTCTTTACCACAATTAAAACATATCATTTTAGTTTTATTAATCCTATTACTTGATTGACTTCTTTTGCGACTATTACTTCTATTGGGCCTTGGCTGATTCAAGATAGTTGGGGTCCTAACTCTACTTCTATGTTGCAAGTGAGATGAATAACCGGCTTGTTCATAATCATCTTCACAATCTTCTCTCCTTTGCCTATCATATTCTGATATTAGCAACTGTTTCACGTTCTTCGGAGTAAAATCTTTATCAGGCCAATGATACGCTAAAGTTTTGATTTGCCTATAGGCTTCTGGTAGTTTATGTAACATTTGGAAGGCTATTTCCATGTCCGATATTTGTAAACCCGCTGCTTTCAAATTATCTGCTATCACTATTAAACTTGCTAAGTGTTGCCATTGAGCCACCCTTATATCGACAGCTTATAAATTCTGATCGTAAGTCTGCCATACGCGCTTTTGATTTGGGTTCAAATATTCCTGCTAAAATATCCCACGCTTCCTTTGCTGTATCGCACTTCTCTATAATACTCTTGTGGGGGTCATCACACGGTATTTATTAGAAATATAGGGAGCTAACAGTTCTGACCCTGAAACGTCACACCCTTCTATCTCTTACTGGAGTTTCATACCCCCTAACGGTTGGAAACAGTATTCTACGCGCAAAAATGCCAACCAGAGGGCGGCTGCGTGACGTCAGACTATCTCTTCCCCCTAGTCAGCTGTTAGCTCCCTATTGTAATTTTGTTAAGTGAATCCCTATGCTTGGCTGATACTCACTCATACGCTCAATTTTAGTTGAATAAGTGACTAATAAATTTAAAAATAGTAAGCAAAAAGTGACTAAATAAGGGCAAATTAAGCTATAAAATACGGGGACTTTAAATGAAATGTTTTCAGACATGATCGATTTTCATAATTATTTTCAGTAGTTAAAGATATTTTAAAGGTCGGTGCCGTAATTAAGCCCAATCTATGGGCTTAGATATTTCCAGTCAAAGGAAAGGTCCAATCATAAAATTTCTACGGCGAAATTGAATTAAACCATGTCTTTGAATAGGCTTTTCTAGATTTAGACTCGAAAAATCTATTAATCGTCTCCTCCCAACTAATTTGGTGTAATAAATTGGTCTCGATAGCTAATATACCTATTTAAAAACCAAAAACAGTCCCGTAATCATTCAGAACTAACGTCATGTTTTTGAGTTTTTCGAAAATTTAATAAAACAATCGCTCAGATTTGGGTATCACCAGACATCTTGGGCGCCCCTATTTTACTGGCGCCCGGGGGCAGGTGCCCCCTCTGCCCCCCTTAATCCGGCCCTGTATGCTGCGAAAAAACGGCGAGAAAGTTGAAGTCATTCCTTGTCAGGATAGACTCGCTGACTATGGCAGAAAAATTAATAAAAACATTCTCAGGAGACTGCAAGGGCTACAAAACGAACCGTCCAAAACAGGCGGTTTGGAGAGAGAGTTAGTTCTTAGCGTTGGCTGCCGAATAATGGTCAGAAGGAATATCAGTTTTGAAAAAGGCGTTGTAAATGGTACGATGGGTTTCGTAACTGGGTTCAAGAAGGACGAACATGGAAACGTTACTGGGATTTTTCTAAGAGTAGATCGCGAACCGAATAACGACGACGCTACCACTGAATTTTTAGTTGAAAAAATTTGCGTCAAATTTTTGCTCATGACAAACATTTACGTTAAGCGCTCGCAGTTTCCCCGTCATCCTGGCGTACGCTATTACGATACACAAAAGCCAAGGCATGAGTTTAAAATGCGCCATTATGGATTTGGGTCAGAATGTATTCGGAACGTGCATGGCGTATGTGGCTTTATCGAGAGTGACGTCCTTGGCCGGACTCCATCTATTACAGTTCGATCCGACTAAAATTAAGGCGGATGGACGAGCCATTATGGAGTATAACAGGCTTCGCAAAAAATATAGGCCAGATCTGCCTCTTTTGGAAATAACGGAGTCGAAAGAAAGTCGAGGTGGCAAAAGAAGTGCGCCTACGCTATCTAAAAGCCTTTAGATGGCGAGGAAGAGAGATGTGCAGAAACACCGAAGAAGAAAAGGAAAGCCCAACAGAGTTTGGATAGTTTGCCCTTGAAGGGTTTAGCTAACGATGACCAAGTAACGTGCTATTTTAATAGCGTTTTGCAATTACTCTTATTAGTGCCGGAATTAAGAGAATTGGTTAAATCTTACAATGGATCATTCGTTGAAAAGCCAGTTTTACGATGCCTCCATAACACGATAAACGACATCGAGAGTTCTCAAGGAAGTTTCAGTCGTAAAGAGTTGGAACTGAGAATGGCTGTTGGAAATCATTTTGCTCAAAACGATCAATAAGACGCCAGTGAATTTTTGATGGTCCTCTTGACGACACTAAGTCAAGAAATGGAATACGATTACTCTAAGGCTCTAAAAGATCTTTTTTGGTCAAAGTCGCGAAACGTTACCAAATGCCCCGAATGTCAAGTTGAACCAAATTCGGAGAATATTGTTGAAAGCAACATTTTCAATCTTCCACTAGAAAACCGAGATAAAATTGATTGGAAATCTCTAGAAACAAGTTGGGAAAACCAAAATATTACCTCTCCGAGTCGAGGAAAAGACTAGTATCTGACTCAATATCGAAATACTAAACCTACATTTTACGCTTTATTTTGTCTAACGTAGCTTAAATCATCGAATAGTTTTCTCTACATTGTTTGAATCTATTATCATCCGCTAATCCTATGTTTCAAACCATTATTTACAAAGTAATATAAAAGTTCTGTCTTAAATTTAATTCTCTGATGTTTAACAGTAGTTTTGCATTATATATCGTTTAATTTAGAATAAAATCTGTGAGACACGATTTCCATTAGAACACACCTTTACGAGAAGATCTTGTTTCCTTTCTAACGAAAAACTGAACTTTGTCTACCAGTTTTTCAAGGTTATAGAACTGAAAGGGTTTCTATTACCTTAGTGTTTATCTCGGTAATTTTAAAGTTCACTTTTAAATCATAAATCTTTATTTAATCTCTAGTCTCCCTAATTAAAACAACATGAAATGTCCTAAACGTTTCTCTAATTTTCATTACAACCACTTTATGCAAAACTACTAAAGGCTAATTCGAACCAAAAAAAAAACTTATACGTCCAAAACAAGGTTCTGGGAAAACCCACTTATGTTTAGTAAGTCGACAGAATTAATTATAATAAAATATTTATTGACTGTGCTAATCAAGTGTCCAATATAAACTGACTACAAAATAGCTAGGTCATTTATGAGGAAACCTCGTTATTCGCTATAGGTGGCGCGCACTAGTGGATTAGATTAGGGTATACTAGTGGCGAGATTAAAAAAGTTCAGCTAGCTAATTGGACCAAGTCATCTTGCGACTTATTGCCACTTATCTAACGCCTTTACAATGCATAGAGGGGTGGTGGCTAGCCCCTATGCCACAGCTAACCGACAGCGCCCTATACTAACTATTACCGTTAACCTCTGCAAGTTTTGATGGAAAGGAGAAACCGGGTTTGGCCGCGGAGGAAAACTCCTTTAACAAGCGGGGAGAGAACTTGCAAACTCTACGCAGAAGGATTTCTTCCCAGATTTTTCACCCGGTGCCACAGTCCGGGATCGAACCCGGGATCCTCTTGCTGCGAGGCGAAAGCGCTAACCGCTACGCCACCCCACCGCTTAACAATATATGATAATGTTATTAAGAGTATATAACAAGTGTATTACGAAAGTATATAACAGGAGTATATAACATCTTTCATTCTTTGAAAAATTAAGTATTACGAAAACGTTTTGGATTGAAAATATTAGTTCTTGTTCGGGTTGACCTTGTTGTTGTGTACTTGCTGTAAATGTGTAAATGGTGCTCGTGGGCTGGGTATGGCGGATACAGAAATTGTCTTGGGAAATGGGGAAGTTCCCGGAGAAATTCGAGTAGCGCTGTTCGGGTGTTGTCCAGCGTCTGAGCAGTCGTCATGCCAGAAGGACTTAAAGTCCTAATGTTTGATAACGATGTTGTACGTGGCGGTTCGAGTTTACGCGGTGTAATTACAACCACTATTTGTTTTTGGTCTGGTCTTGACGTTTGAAGTATAGTAGGAGATCGGATCTGTGTTCTGAAATCGGTGAATGAGTTTGAGTTGTTAAGACTGAAGTTTGATTTTGCAAGGGTCGTGGTGTTGGAGATGTGTTCTGCGTTGCCGAGGTCGGTAAATAAATTTGAGTTGTTGAAATTGAAGTTTGTTTTTGTATGGGTGGTGGTAATCTTCCTAGTCTGACTCTTGAAGTGGTTCGGTAAGTATTGGCCGCAGGATCGGGTAGATTGGTTAAATTTTGCCGCAAATGCTTAACACAATTGTCCTCCACCTGTTGTACTTCTTGTGCCGTGTTGGGTTCAGCGTAGTCGCTTTGAGGTATTGAACTGAGTAGGTGTGTCGGACGTATTTGGTGGTGGGTTCTCCGCAATGTTTTTTCTACATTTATCTTCAGGATAGACGACAAGGGCTCTTTGCTTTCGTGTAGTACTTCTGCAGGTTTCCATTACCGTGGTCCGACATGGTAATATACTGGTCTCCCGGCCTTTGGGGTTTCAGGTATTGCGGTGCGCGTGATTTTGACGTTTAATCATTGGGTTTTTAATCCAGTAAGGTTTGCGAATATGACAAGTTGAGAAGTGCGTTCGAAGTGTTTGTTTGTTTATAGTTTACGGTGTTCTAATTCGGCGTCCTTTTAACATCTCGCTGGGTGACGGTAGCTTTCCAATGGGCCTTGAACGATATTCCACAAGAACATGCTGTAGGTCACGACCTTCCTGTTGCGCTTTGATTGCCAGGTTTTTTTATGGTTTGTATGGTTTGTTCTGTCATACCGTTGCTTTTTAAGAATGATATGAGGGGATGTTACGTGTTCTACTGCCCATTGTTGATGTAAACCCTTGAAAAAGCTCGAGTTAAAGGGAGGACCATTATCAGACACCAATTTCTGCGGAGCACCATATCGACAGAATTGTGGATTTAGGAACTTTATTTTCGCTTTATCATTGGTGCTTCGTAACTCTTTAGCTTCTACGCATTTGGAGTAATAGTCAACTAGAATGATCAGATTTGTATTATTGATGTGGAAGAGATCCGCACCAACAGTGTGCGAGGGTAGCTGAGGTACATCGTGAGGCGTAAGCGCATAGCGTGTTGGAACGGTCCCTTTTTTCGGCAAGTTGTACAGTTCTGGACATACTTTGTGATGTCTCTTTTCATTTGTGGCCAGTAGAGATACAGCTTGGCTTTAGGTAGGCAAGCGGTTATTCCTTGATGAACCGAGTGAATTTGGGTCATGACATCACGGCGGAGCACTTCGAAACGTAAAGCGCATCCCCTCGGTAAATTAGGCCTTCTGATGCATGAAGTTCTTCTTTTATCGCCCAGAACGGCTTTAACTCGCTGTGTAATTTTTCGCATGCAGATCGCCATCCTTCTTTTATGTAGAACGGTATCGTTTCCGTTTGTGCAGGTGGCTCAGATGCGTTAGCGTTGTTGAATTGAGTTTGTACACTCCCGGCTCATCGGTTTTTAAGTAGGATGAGTCAATTTCTATCGTGGATTGAGGAGCACGTGACAACGTGACGGGCACTTGTAAATGAGTGCCAGGTATGTAGACCACCGTTATTTGGTATCTGAGCAGGCGAAGAACTAAGCGCTGGATGCGTGGTGAGAGTCTTAATGATGACAATTAAAGGTGTATGATCGGCCTGTACGATAAAGGGGACTCCAATGACATAATAATGGAATCTTTCGCACTCGTAGACTATTCCTAGAAGCTCACGTTCTATTGGCGTGTAGTTTAGTTGAGTGCGGGTGAAAGAGGTTGAAGCATACTCAACAGGTTTACCATTTTGTAGTAGTACTGCACCGACGCCTAATAGGCTGCTTTTTACTGACATTGTCCTGGTGGCTTGCGAATTGTAATAGGCCAGTACTGGGGACGAGGAGATGAGGCGTTTAGGTTTTAGGAAGACAGCTTCCCTCTTTGCGTCCCACATGAATGAGACCTCTTTCTTCAGGAGCTCGCGTAGTGGAGCTGTAATTGTTGAGTGTTGGGGCAGAAATTTTGCCAAATAATTCACCATGCCAAGGAATCTTGGTAATGATTTTTTGTCTGTTGGTGACGGTATTCATTGAATCGCTTGAACTTTTGTTGGTGAAATTTCGAGGCCTTTGGAGGACAGGATGTTGCCCAAGTATTCTATCTTGTCTACCGCTAGTTGCTGGAAATAATTCTGACGCTGAGAAGAGACCATAAGGTAGCCGGAGGAATCTGTATCGTCCGTAATGTATTGCGAATGTACACAAGTAAGAGCTTGGTTCATCCAGCTCTATGTGCCAGAACGCACTTTGCGCGTCCAGGACGATGTAGATCAGCGAAGATTTGTTGAGCGGTAGGCATTGGATAGTAGGGTTCCGGGTGTGACCTTCCTTTGGGTTTTTCCACTATTACTATTGGGTGGACCCAATCGGTGAGCTCCGTGACGGGCACTATGATGCCTAACTGTTGCTTGCGTTGCAATTCCCGTTGTACTCTTGATTGCACCCACACAATGCAATAATGGTTAGCGTCCTTTTTCTACGATGGTAAAAAAAACGTTTTAAACCCCATCAAAGGTGATAATGTTAAAGATAAAAAACACTTCTTGTTAAATTGTGAACTAAATTTTATTCATCTGTTTTTTTTAAACATTAGTAATATGGATACGACTAGTATCGCGCTTTGTACAATTAACGCATCTTCACGTAAATAAACTTGTTCACTATACGTAACACAGAAGTGATTTTTTATATTTAACGATAGGCTACCTCCTCTATTTTTTATCAAAAGTGAATCTATTTAACTTACCAATTATATATGATGAGAGAATAGTAACTCTACCATCTGAATATACCAGTTTCAGCAACCCTTCATATCTAGATATCACAGTTACCACTTCCACAGTTTCCAATTTGAGCGACCATTTCTGGCAGTAGGTTTCCAATTTGAGAGACCCTTTCGGGCAATAGGTTTCCAATTTGAGAGACCCTTTCGGGCAATTGGTTTCCAATTTGAGCGACCCTTTCGGGCAATAGGTTTCCAATTTGAGCGACCCTTTCGGGCAATAGGTTTCCAATTTGAGCGACCCTTTCGGGCAATAGGTTTCTAATTTGAGCGAACCTTTAGGGCAATAGGTTTCTAATTTGAGCGACCCTTTCGGGCAATAGGTTTCTAATTTGAGCGACCCTTTCGGGCAATAGGTTTCTAATTTGAGCGACCCTTTCGGGCAATAGGTTTCTAATTTGAACGACCCTTTCGGGTGATAAGTTTCCAGTTCAAGCAACCCTTTCGGGTGAGTTAATTTTTCTAAGCTTAGCTCTAGCTAGGATTTCCACCAGCCATTAATTACGGCTGATCATACAAAGCTCCGAGAGCTAGGACTTTCACCAACCCTTTAGGGTTATAATACAAAGCTTCTACAGCTAGGGTTTTCAACAACTTAAAAAGGTAAAGCTTCTAACCCATCTGGGTTATAAGTTCATTTTACAAAGCTCCTAGAGCTAGGATTTCCATCAACCATTAATTACGGCTGACTTTTACAAAGCTTCGAGAGCTAGGACAATCTCTAACCCTTTCGGGTTATAATACAAAGCTTCGAGAGCTAGGACTATCTCTAACCCTTTCGGGTTATAATACAAAGCTTCGAGAGCTAGGACTATCTCTAACCCTTTCGGGTTATAATACAAAGCTTCGAGAGCTAGGACTATCACTAACACTTCCGAGTTACTTTGCAAAGCTTCTACAGCTAGCACTTCAACTCAATTTGGGCAACCCTTTCTATAGTAGTGGCGTAGCGTGACTTTATCCCACCCGAGGCTAACAATAGATTTTCTGCCCTCCTTTTTTCACAATTATGCTTATTAAGCTCTGTAATAAAGCTGTGATAATGTTTCACTGTTTTCTAAAGGATTAAAATGAAATGTATTTCATTAAATAAACTTTTATTTTGCGTTTTTTTTTTCCAATGCAAAGTCTTTAGTATGGTGATAAAAGTTGATTTATACCTATTGTTCGATTGTCAAGATAAGGAGATTAGTTAATCTCGACTTAGACATTGAAGACTAATACATTTGATCAATTTCAATTCCGAGAATTTTCTCTCAACTCGCATACTTATAGCAGCTTTGATGAATATTATCAGCATTACAATGTTAGGTAAGCGCTTTCAAGTTTCGACTAAACAGTACAATCTAATCCCCTAGAATAGAGATCCTTTCACCCCCTCACGCTACGCCACTAATTATGCATTACTTTCAAAGATACCTCTTTCATCATACAAAGCTCCTATAGAGCTAGGATTTCCATCAACCATTGATTACGGCCGACTTTACAAAGCTTCGAGAGCTAGGACTTTCACTAACCCTTTCGGGTTATAATACAAAGCTTCGAGAGCTAGGACTTTCACTAACCCTTTCGGGTTATAATACAAAGCTTCGAGAGCTAGGACTTTCACTAACCCTTTCGGGTTATAATACAAAGCTTCGAGAGCTAGGACTCCACTAACCCTTTCGGGTTATAATACAAAGCTTCGAGAGCTAGGACTATCACTAACCCTTTGGGGTTATAATACAAAGCTTCGAGAGCTAGGACTATCACTAACCCTTTCGGGTTATAATACAAAGCTTCGAGAGCTAGGACTATCACTAACCCTTTCGGGTTATAATACAAAGCTTCGAGAGCAAGGACTATCACTAACCCTTTCGGGTTATAATACAAAGCTTCGAGGGCTAGGGCTTTCACAGGGTTAAATTACAAAGCTTCGAGAGCTAGGGCTTTCACAGGGTTAAATTACAAAGCTTCGAGAGCTAGGGATTTCACAGGGTTAAATTACAAAGCTTCGAGAGCTAGGGCTTTCACAGGGTTAAATTACAAAGCTTCGAGAGCTAGGGCTTTCACAGGGTTAAATTACAAAGCTTCGAGAGCTAGGGCTTTCACAGGGTTAAATTGCAAAGCTTCGAGAGCTAGGGCTTTCACAGGGTTAAATTACAAAGCTTCGAGAGCTAGGGCTTTCACAGGGTTAAATTACAAAGCTTCGAGAGCTAGGGCTTTCACAGGGTTAAATTACAAAGCTTCGAGAGCTAGGGCTTTCACAGGGTTAAATTACAAAGCTTCGAGAGCTAGGACTTTCACAGGGTTATAAAACAAAGCTTCGAGAGCTAGGACTTTCACAGGGTTAAATTACAAAGCTTCGAGAGCTAGGACTTTCACAGGGTTATAATACAAAGCTTCGAGAGCTAGGACTTTCACAGGGTTATAATACAAAGCTTCGAGAGCTAGGGCTTTCACGGGGTTATAATACAAAGCTTCGAGAGCTAGGGCTTTCACGGGGCTATAATACAAACCTTCGAGAGCTAGGGCTTTCACGGGGCTATAATACAAACCTTCGAGAGGTAGGGCTTTCACGGGGCTATAATACAAAGCTTCGAGAGCCAGGGCTTTCACGGGGTTATAATACAAAGCTTCGAGAGCCAGGGCTTTCACGGGGTTATAATACAAAGCTTCGAGAGCTAGGGCTTTCACGTTTTCTAATACAAAGCTTCGAGAGCTAGGGCTTTCACGGGGCTATAATACAAAGCTTCGAGAGCTAGGGCTTTCACGGGGTTATAATACAAAGCTTCTACACCTAGGACTTTCACAGGGTTATAATACAAAGCTTCTACAGCTAGGACTTTCACCAACCATAACGGTATACTAAACTTCTACAGCTATTTCTTTTTAACAAAACCTATTCCTTTATGATACGAATAGTACGATTCTCTGTAAGAGGCCTCGAATCTGTCTTGAAAAAGTTTGTTTCCGAACACTAAATCTAACTGGCAATGATAGTCAGTTGAAATTTTCTCTTCAAGACCCGGCAGAAGAGACATGTTAAAAGAATCAAAGAACTGTTTCAGGGCCGTATTACTTTTTAAAAAAATTATATTAAAATCTCCGACAACAACTGTCGGAACAGAGGCATCGTATCTTATATCGAATAAAGGATTAAAATCCTCAAATACTGATCTCAAACTCGCTCCGGGCGATTTGTACAACAAAACAACAGTCATCGGTTCATTTTCAATGGAAACATCCAACCAACAACGTTCCACATGCGAATTTCTGAAAGGTCTATCGGTTCGCAAAACCCTATTATGCAAATCGTTAGCTACATTTTCGGGTGTATCTTTTAAATAAATGGAAGAACCAAACACAATTCTACGTGCGGTTCTTGGCAGATATATACTACCCACTTCCCTAAAGGATGGCACACTAAACTCATCGGTATCTTTCTTCCACGTTTCAACAAAGCATAGTAACTGGGCATTTTTTATTACTAGGTCTGCTAAGATATCTTCCAAATGTGCGTTTAAGGACTGCACATTATGGACATAAATGTACACATTTTCGTTCAAAAACGGTAATACAATATTCTTTGTATCTCGTAATCTTCGAAGTTCCAATTCTACTTGATTGTTTTTAGGCGCATTTGGAACTTGAAATTTACCCTCAATATACAAACCGGAGGCGTTTCTCGCCCTACTGCAAGCAACATATAAATGAGTTCTCTCTAATTTTTTTCTGGGATTACAATGCACTACTACGGACGAGTATGTATCGCCTTGACTCTTGTGTATCGTAATAGCCTCAGAAATTACCAAAGGAAACTGTCTCCTAGAGACTGAAACATTATTTTGCCTTCATTTTCTACATTCTACTAAATGCCTTAATAACCTTCTCGACAGGAGTCCAAGTCCTGTTATAGTTATTCTTCTCGTACAATCCAAGACACTTTTGTCTCAAACACTTTCCAACATTAGCATCAGCAAATTCAATCCAAACTCTGAACCGAATTTGTTCCCCGAGCCTATTAGTACCGTACTCTATCTTTCTTAACCAACCTGTCGCATCATTCGTAAGTCCATCAGACGTATCGACATTGTTAGTCATCAAATATCTCGCACCACAAGCGAGTGTTAGTTCTTTAGGCAGACCATACGTATCAGACGTTGCCAACGTTTGAACTTGAGAAAGAATGTTATTTCTAACTTCGCTAGTAAGATCACCATTTACAACATCTACTGAAAATGAAATACACTTTTCCGTACTCATTTTTAATAGTCTCTTGGCTAAATTGGTTGACTTCAACGTTAGTAGGGAAAAGATGTATCGCTTCTTTTGGCGGTACACGCTCTCTATTTACTTCTAAACTTACGAATAAGTCAATATCATCCTGATTCATAGTTCCCACAGACATTCTATTCAAAGCTTCCGCAAACCTTTTGTCATCTTTTTGCCTCATAATTTCTTCAAGCTCTGCAAACTGGAATTCTTCCCATATTGGGTTACCAATTAACGCCGCATAGGGATTGTCAGAATCACTTTGACCTTGAAAAGCGAAATGATCGCGCACTGGTCTAAGTTGGTTAAAATCTCCAACTAACAGTACAGATACACCACCGAAATAATCTGGACAACCCATTATCTCTTGCAATCTCGCGTTAACTCGGTTAAAAACCTTGGCTCCAACCATTGATATTTCGTCAATAATTACCAATTTCACTTGACCATACATCAATCTAAGATTGTGAAGAGTTTCTTTTTCTAGCCTGGAAATATTCCCGGCAAATTGACTAACCGGTAGACAAAAGGTACTATGCAAAGTAGCGCCACCTATATTAAATGCAGCCTTGCCCGTAGGTGCGCATCGCAAAACTTTAACTTCCGAGGGATTAGACCCTGGCTGCTTATTGTAAAATCTAGTAACAGATTCAAATATGGCACTTATCAAAACGCTTTTTCCAACACCAGCGCCTCCTGTAACAAATAGCCGTAAAGGCGTTTCCTTGCATTTTAAATGATGCAGAACTTCATAAAATATTTCTTTCTGTTTCACATTCAGCATTCTAACAAGTACATTGTACTCAGAATCATTGACTAACGTCACTGACGGAGCAATAGTTCTCTCCGCATTACCATCAAGAATATCACGGGTAATATTTTCTATAGACTCCTGAACCGTATTAATTAGAAATTCAGAATCTTCAACAATTAAAGATCTATCTATTTCATTTCGATGTTTCAATTCAGGCTGAATATTAGTAAGATCAGCTTCAATAGCTTCACTTTCGAAATCTCGGACAGCCTGTTCAATGGCCGCTTCGTCAATTTCGTTATGAAATTCTTTTCTACATTCCTTTATAATCTCAAGTTTAAGTTCATACTCTGATTTCAGATCCTTTGTCAAAATGTCCCTACTCTCATCGCGCCAAGGCGAGAACAACATTATTTGCTCACGATAATACTGATCGGGTTCTTTCACTAAATTGAATCTCCGATACCGCATAATTTTAGAATGACCACGTTTTCTAATAAAACCTGAATCATTTTTCAGTTTCAACCATTTACCACATTCAACTTCAAGGTTTTCTTGTCATCATTATGACTTTGGGTTTTCGCAACTCTACGACTTTTGGAAAACTCGTACCACGTCGCAAATTGAGCTAACGTTACTGCCTCTAAATCATCTGGCCTTTGAACATAATGATCCAACATTCCAGAAGCGAAAACGTCCATACTATCTTCTGACAACTGTTCAAGCTCACTTTTGCTTTTGAGAATATGGACTCGATTTTCGGGAAAATTTGTATTAACGTAAATACAGGCTCGACTACATCTAGAGACTGGAATTTGTAAAACACTATATGCCGCTTCTTGCGCGCTTACCTCGTGCGCATTCAAAAACTGATTTGCTATCACTTTCAACTTTTGCTTTACCGTACATTTATCTGACTGTGCTCGTTTAGCAGCTTCACGCAAAAGCATTGACATGCCACGCTGAGATTTTCCTATATAAGACACAATATACATAACCAGAGCGTAAGGATCAAGTACAAACTGAATGTCCATATTCGCTTGCCAAAGGCGCAAAGTGCACGGGTTGTACGGATTAACCCTAGTATCTTTAGGGTGTCTTTTCAATAAAACAACTTTCTTTTTTATGTCATACGTAACTGCCTTAATATATTCCTCTTCACTCATTCGCAACTTTGCCAACAACTCCTCGAAACTATCTACCCAAAATTCCTTTTCTTCCGATTGCAAAAGTTCATTCAATTTTTTGGAATTCCTCTTACATTTCAGTTCTTCGTCAAGAGTACCAGGTTCTCTTAAACTCGGAACATAAACAATAGTTCTAGGCATGGGAGGAAATGGAATTCCAAAACGACAAAATGAACTGTTATTTACCTTTTTCTTACACGCTGTCGTGTGCTTGTGCATTTGCAAAGACGTTAACAAATCCCCATTATCATCGTTCAATTTACCAGCACAAGAAATAACTTTATCAATATATTGCTCTACTTCTTTAACATTTGACAAGTCATCTTTAAGCTTAGGCGCGTCTTTAATCCATATCAACCCATGTTGATGGGGAGACCCCCTTTGCTGTATCTCAACTCTGAAGTAATGATCTTCAATAACACCAAGAGGGCCTAGCTTTTGCAGAGCTTTAAGAAGAGCCCGAAAACGGTGGTCAAAATATCTAGCACAAGTAACAGGATCATCCTGAACCAACTTTGCCTTTTCCGAAAAACTTAAATTGCCAATATCATCATTCGCTAAGCGATCCTGACCCGAAGTCACCCTCAATATGTTCAAAAGCTCAGGCCATTAGCCTTCCGCAACTGAAAACGTTATAAAAAAGGTAGCCGTGCCAAGCTGCCTAATCATAGCCATTAACTCTTTCTGCCTATGCTGCCAATATGAAGGAGAGGACTGCAAATTTTCTAATACTCTAAAACCATCATCGTGCTTAATAATTGAATCGAGTGCACCTGCAGACGATAAAAACCCAGCAGTGTAGTTTGAGCCATCTTTTCTCTTGGTGTTTCTCATACAAACTTGTATGGAATCTCTAACTTTCATTGTTTCTAACTTAACAAAAGAGTAAAACAATTTAGACGGATTTTTAGCACAACGCCTATCAACATTACGAAGCTCCCACTTAGCAATGTCCCCAAAACTACCTTTAACCTTAAGGTCTCTCTTCTGACCCACATAAATACCGGGGAATGACAATTCCTCCGCGTCCTCGTCATAGAGTAAAAGACATCGGCGTTTGACCTTCACCAGGAGCAAACTTAACATGCATGTTATTAGTGGGTAGGAAATCAGACAATGACACTAACAACGTGTCTTGATTCCCAACGGGGACTGAATTAACTTCGTTAGGCTCATTCCACAGATCATCGCTATCATTATCATCCTCTAAATTCACTGGTCCTACTGGGTTTTCCCTTAATGTGTCACCTTGGTTTACCTGACGGTCATTTTCGTCAACAATAAATTCAAGTTCTTCTGGAATTGGATCTAATATATCAACTCTTACAGATATTCCGTGTTTAATATACAACCGTGTTTTCACCAAAACCTTAAGAGCTTCGTGCATTTTTTTCGGCCTAACAGTTTCATGCAAATAGGGTGTATTATATTGCATTCTCCTCATAAACTCAATTTGAATAGTATCCGTTTCACGAGGTAACCGTGGTAACACTGACACTGTAGACTCTACATTTATAGGAACGTTGACCACGTTCCCCCTAATCCCCCGTTGTTGATCACAGCCTAACCTTCTTATTTGCATAAAAGGTATTCGTGGTGAAATCATTCTTTCCTCTAAATTAGACAAATTAGTTAGTTCTGCCGGAATTTCAGGAAATTCAAATCCATTTTCTCTGGAAAATTTGGGAATTTCGTTTCTCTTTACAGCTTTGTTACAAGCACTACATAAAAACACTTTGTCGCCTAACCCACGACGGTGAATACCAGGGACTGCCAAAAACACTGCTGACTTCACAAAGCTACCAGATGCCCTAAAAAACAGATTTGAACACCCTTCACAAGGCCACGTTGGACCTTCTTTTATGCTCTCAAAATAAGTCTGCTCTATATCGGCCAGACAAGAGGATTCGTCTTCCTTTCTGCGGCAGACAATCTATTTCTAGAACGTTCAGAGTTCCTGAACTCAACATTTACACGACTGGCAGCCTTAGTTGACTTGTTATTAACTAGTTCATTGATTCTATACTCTGAATCTTGGCGCTTACTAGCCATACCCAACTGATTTCTAATACGTTCCGCTTTAACGTAATCCACATCTTGGCGTTTATTAGCCATACCCAACTGATTTCTAATACGTTCAGCTTCAACGTAATCCACATCTTGGCGTTTATTAGCCATACCCAACTGATTTCTAATACGTTCAGCTTCAACGTAATCCACATCTTGGCGCTTACTAGCCATACCCAACTGATTTCTAATACGTTCCGCTTTAACGTAATCCACATCTTGGCGTTTATTAGCCATACCCAACTGATTTCTAATACGTTCAGCTTCAACGTAATCCACATCTTGGCGTTTACTAGCCATACCCAACTGATTTCTAATACGTTCAGCTTCAACGTAATCCACATCTTGGCGTTTATTAGCCATACCCAACTGATTTTTAATACGTTCCGCTTCAACGTAATCTATATCTTGGCGTTTACTAGCCATACCCAACTGATTTCTAATACGTTCTGCTTCAACGTACTCTACATCTTGGCGTTTGCTAGCCTTACTCAACTGATTTTTAACACGTTCGCTTGCGCTATACCATTCATCTAACCTTTTAAGTCTCTTGGTAAACATACCAGTTTGATTTTCCCTTTCACGATATGACTCATTATCTCGCTTTTTGGCCATCGATCGCGCCTCCTTCATTCTATACTCTTCATTTTGCCTCAAAATTCTCATCCTTTCTAATGGATACACATTTCCATGAGATGTAGAAGGTAATTGTTCATCGTTTGCTAACGGCGCAGAAATAACTGGATTGTTATTAACTAAACTCATCGGCTCATCGTTAGTAAATTAATAAAAAATGTCTTCGTGGACAAAGACTTGAAAAAGTAAATGATAAGAAAACAAAATGGAATGACCGAAGTAACAGATATTAAACTTTTTCTTTAAAGACATGGTTATAAAACATCAATTATTTCAAAAAAAATACTTATCTTCGTTTTTTTCACCAAAATTACATTTGCATTGTTTTCGAAAGACAGATTATTCATTCTATATATTCTTTGTGGTATTAACAGTTTTCGAATGAAAAGGATTAGAATAAATATACGAGTATGGATATGGGTTATTTTTAAAGGTTTCTCTTTTCGAACTATAAGGCAAAACGTTGTTTAAAACGACTAAATTCAACCGAAGGAAGAAATTTTATCTTTCATCATGATTGACATTTTAAACGTCGCTTTAGGGTGCTTTGGTTTTGCGCCTGCATTTATACGATTCAATTTGGGTCCCATTTTTTGGGTCGATGATTTAAAATGTTTTATAAATGAATCATTAAAATCTGGATAAAAGACATTATTAACAAAAAACCTTTGGTATATTATTGAGTGCGTGAGAGCTGTTTTAAAAGTTGTGATTGAATTAGTTTGGTATGACTTCAACTCGCTATGAGGAACACATTGTAGAGCAAACGTATAACACGAAACACGTAAATGGACACCGACAAATGGTGGGCTGCGTATTTATTTCACTATTGGGCTTAGTTTCCAGTATTAAAACGTATTGTAGTTCAAATTAAAAGCTGCAATCCTTTTAAATATCACTAACGAGGAACTGTTTCTATCATGGTCTACACTGGAAATCTAGCTGTAAATATAAACGATGTCGCATGTTTCTGTTAAATAGTAAATCTTTGACACGAACCATTTTGAAAAGAATGGAAAATTTAATGATACAAAATTTTTGGGCAAATGTAATTTTGGTGAAAAAAACGAAGATAAGTATTTTTTTTCAAATAATTGATGTTTTATAATCATGTCTTTAAAGAAAAAGTTTAATATCTGTTACTTCGGTCATTCCATTTTGTTTTCTTATCATTTACTTTTTCAAGTCTTTGTCCACGAAGACATTTTTTATTAATATCTGTTCCTTCAGTCTTCATTTTAATTAAGATTGTTAAGAAACTGTGGCATTTTTAAAATTTGCACTAAGCACAAACATAAATATAGGGGAGCTTAAGCATAAGGGACCTAATATTGCTAGTTAGTGACTAATGCTTTCAGGTACCAGTTAATCAGTTATCACCAATGAGATTAATTTATCACTGAAAACATCAAATTTTCATAATAAAATTATTTTGGCCTTTCTTTATCCCCTGGCTTTGAGTATTAAAATATTTAAAATAACTCTGAGAATTATCTAGAATCATTTCTACTGATATTTCAAATTCAGAAGAATCAGTCATCGTTTTGAGTCTTTCAGATGATGGCTTGGACTAATGTTACTGGTTTTCGGTTTTCGTTGTAGCAGTCTAACTGAGACAAAGTTTCTGCCTGACAGCATAGCCCACTCGATCCGCGCTCATGGACGCAAGCTACTATAGAGAGCTTTCAGTTGGAGAAGGAGATGAGCCTCGTGACATCATTTACGCTGCCATATTGGTGGGTTTAAAGCAGGAATGAAGCTGAGACCACCCAATATGGCTACCAGAACAGCGGTAAGATTTGGGAGGGTGTGACGTACTACAATCCCATCTGAAAGCTCTCTATTTAATAATAATTGACCAGGTCACGTCGTCTGCTAAACTTAGGGATTGGACAATTATACTTTTTGAGTTAATGTCTGGACTCTGGTTACCCTTGAATTTTCTTAGTGGTCCCGTGTTTTAATTTTTAAACTGGTCATTTGCCCTGTGCCACCGCCTTATTTCCCCCACTGGACAAGGAAGCATTTCTCATAAAGGATAATGGCCATCATTGTTGTGTAAGAGACAGCCTGGCAGCCCCGTATTTGTTTACCCTGCCCATAGCCCACTAGATCACGCTTAACACTACGCAAGATGCAGAGCAGCGTCCGTGAGCATGGATCGAGTGGGCTATGCCCTGCCTGGCCAAGTCAGTTGACTTAGGTGAAATATATATTACTTCTATGCGACTTAATTCTAGACATTCTTGAACGAATCATCTTGTGAAAATTTTATAAGACAGGCTTCTGGCGCTGGGTTTTTTCTGAGCCAAATTTGCTTTTTAAATTTAAAAAAAATCAATTACAACCGTTTTTCCTCTCTTCAGAAATTACAAATAATAGTGTGTTACATATTTATCCAAAATTTATATTAATTAATTAACACACTGTACATCCCTTTAATTTGTAATTTCGCGCTTGGAAGAGGCTGAATTAAAAATATTGATTTGATGACAGGAATTAGTGATAGTGTGATTGAATCTATCATTTATTTTGCCAGCAAAAAACGTATCTTCGTAGCGGTAACCCTTGTCTAGAAACCAGGGAATGAACCCTTCTGCGTAGTTTGAATTAATCTACTTTACACATCAAAAATGTATCTAATTTAAACAAAAACCTTTATTCTAAATTATAGCGGTTATAAATAGTAATTAAAAACGTAACTGTTACCTAATAAAAATGATTGCAAGAGCCGGGATAAAAAACTGGTTTGTCAGCAGGGTTTAGTGATCGTGTGATTTAATCTATCAATTATTTTACCACTAATTTAAACAAACAAAATGATCTGCGCAGTGGTTACCGTTGACCGCATGCACCAGATATATTCTCTGTAGCGTTTATCGTTGGCAATCTGGCCATTATTGTTTTCTTAGGTAACGTTAGAATGAGCGCAAAATAATTAATAATTCAATTGTTACCTAGTACAAATGATTGGAAGGACCTGAATTAAAAATATTGGTTGATTTGGTGACAGGGTTTAGTGATAGTGTGATTGAATCTATCATTTATTTTACCAGTAAAAAACGTATCTTCGTAGCGGTAACCGTTGCCTGACGGCACCAGTCGAGAAACCAGGGAACGAACCCTTGTGCGTAGTTTGCATTGATCTACTTTAAACAACAAAAATTAATTTATTTTAAACAAATTACCTAATTAGCGGCTATCGTTGACCGATGGCACCAGGTGAAACACCTTAAAACGAACGCAACACGGCCAATTGGTCTCTAGTGTACAATAGTACAATCAGCCTGTCTTGAACTTTTGACCGAGGCTTAGTGAAATCAGTGAATTTAAAAATTATCGGCTAAATCTTAACTTTAAATTCTTTTGTATTAAATTATAATGAAGTTTAACTTACGAGAATAAAATAAAATTGGGACTAATTAACCCCTTCTTTTAGATGAAAAGTGGAAAAATTCGCCTTAAGCTCTTCCATAAACAGAGCGGACGACGCAATTAGTAAACAAAAAACTTCGCTCTATTAGCGGTAAAACAGCGTAAGTCCAACAGTACGTTTCTCTATGATTTTAGCTAGGATTATACTACGTAAGTCCAACAGAATAAAAGGTCGTAAGTTTAAGTATGTGCTTAAAGGTACAAAAAATAATACTTAATATTAATTGTTTTCAATAAAACTTCGAAAGGCACCAGTTTAATGTTCAACCTTTCATTTAAAACCATTTTCAGACCTATCGAATAAATAGTCTTCAAAAAATGGTCGAGACCATTTGGCTATCACAGCAAACATTTCCCATGTTATTCCTATGGGAAAATTTCCCTTTTTTTTCCCAAAATGTCTGAATTTTTTTATGGAAATGAAAACCACCCTTAGCAACTTTATTTTCTATAATAAAAACTAATAAAGGGATCTCTTTGAAATTTTAACCACATATTAAGGGTCCGAATTTTAGTTCAGTGGAATTTTTTCAAAGCAGTAACCATGATAGGAAAAAAGCTACATCGAATCAAAAAACCACCCTTATACATTAAACGCAGAATGAGGACTTATCTAAGAAAGCAACCGCTCTCTCAGAATAGAGCGGTGGAACAAGAAGTTGCACTAAGCCATTCTACTGTTCGTGCCAGTTTACAAGGGCATTACTACCGGCATTATCATACCCCCCTACATCAAGCCTTAACGGACGAGGATTTCCTAAGACGGCAATACCATTAGTCTTACCATGCGTCATGAGTTTACTGCTTGCAAATGTATTGCAAGACATGGACAGTCGTCTGGAAGAGTGCCTCAACCACAATGGTAGACTAGACACTTCGAATATTTACGTTGAGCTGTTTGCCAAACAGTTTAGAGGTTGCAATTTGAGGCCCAGGTTCTAACACTAATCGTAGGACTGTGCTTTAAAATATTTTGTTGCATTCGCAGGCATATTCTCCAGTATTCTTTTTGTACCTTGTCGCTCGTTGTCGCTTGCATACAATAAAACATGAATTCTAAACATTTATTTACACCCTGTATAATTTAGTATGACATCACCCGTGGCAGTATTGGGGGTTGTACATAAAGGAAGCTGTTGGTCTGATCTCGACAACACTGTATGTGTATACAGTGTACGAAACAAATATTTTTCTTCCATATTTCAAATACCGTCGTTTTAAGCCTCATCTAACGATGGGGGTATTAGTTTGGCTTGGTCTGAAGAAGAAGAAGAAGTATCGTTCGTATTTTTAAAGGGAGAGTGAAAAGAGGCATTTTTGATTTTCAAAGGGTGGCGATTATGATTTCTCTATAACAGTGACGTCCAACTACGGGCCCGCGGGCCACTTTTGGCCCGCCGAATTCTTTAATTTGGCCCCAGTTGAGTGAACAATTTAACGGTATTAATGGTCCGTCACAGTAATTCTACGGGCCCAAATATAAGTTTTGATGGCCCACCATAGGATGAATGACAATCTGTATTAGGACAATAAATAATTTTTAACAAAGAAGTTTTTATATAAATGCTATATTTATAAATTCGAAGTTTAATTACTGTCACCAGATGGTGGTATGCTACCAATTTCACACTTTTCTCACTTGCCTAAAAAAACTTATTTCCAGCCCGTTTTGACATTTTCGTCTGATTTTCAAGGTTTAATTTTGGTTTCTGTTTCGTTGAGACTGATTCAATTTTAAGTTAAAATATGGTTTAAAGTTCCCAAAAAAGAAAGCCTAACGAGAGTTATCGCGTTTTTCAAGAAAAATGGACGTACAACTACTTATTTGTTTCTCTTCAAGGTAGACCAGTTTGCTTAATATGCAAAGATTCAGTTGCTGTAGTGAAAGAATACAATATTAATAGACACTGATTCGAAGAATTATGAAAAATATGGAAATATAGCGGGACAAATTCGGAATGATGCTATTAAAGAGTGGAAAGCTAACTTTATAAGTGAACAAAGCTTTTTTTTGGAAGTCAAACAATGAGGATGAATCTGATGTGAGAGCTAGCTTCAAAATACCAAAAATATTAGTAAAAAAAGTCGAAGCCATTTTCTGATGGTGAAAGAGTCAAGACGTACGCTACGCGATTAAAACGATTATAAGGAAGAAAGATCTACTAATTGTTCCGGCTGATAAGGGGGGAAAAATAACAATTATGGACAAAAACGCCTATATCACTAAAATGCAAAATCTTATTGATAACGGTGACTACATTAAAAATCCGAAATTTAGCTTAAATAAACAATGTAAAGAAATCATTGATTTCACTATAAAATTAGAAAAATCTGGTGAAATTGATAAAAAATTCAAATTCGCATTAAGGAATAAGAATCCTAGAATTTCCCACTTAAAAGGTTATGTTAAAATTCACAAAACTGATAATCCTATGAGACCTATTGTAGATATGTCTGGTGCAACTACATGTAATCTGTCTATCCATCTGGCTAAGATCTTTGACACCCTTGTGGACTCGAAAAACTGTCTTAAAAATTCATATGACTTTATTGAACGTCTGAACGATATCACGTTTGAAGACAATAGCCTTATGGTTAGCTTTGATGTCGTCAGTTTGTTCCCTAATACTCCAGTTAATGAAACTCTTATAATTGTTAAAAACTTATTAGAAGATAACCTAGATATTTTAAAAACTGTAACCCCTCTAAACCTTAATAGTGTCTTCACTGCCACAGAAATTTGTTTACGTAACAACGATTTTGAATTTAATGGTATCAAATACAAACAAACAGATGGCCTCCCGATGGGGTCTAATATTTCCCCTGTATTAGCTAATATCTTTATGATCTATTTCGAGATGAATTTCCTTGCTTGTGAACCGGATTTCCCTGATATCTGGTGGCGCTATGTAGATGACATTTTTTCAAAATGGACGGGTAATAAAACTGACCTCATGGACTTCTTGGAACGTATAAACTCTAGACATCATAAAATCAAATTTACTGTTGAAATTGAAAAACAGGATAAATTACCTTTCCTTGATGTCTTAGTTGATAGATCCAATAATTCTAGGAGACCAGACCACTCCCTCTACCAGAAACCAACCCACTCTAATAAATTTCTTAATTATAATTCATATCATGTACATCATATCAAAAATGGCCTAGTTAAAAGCCTTAGTTATAGAATCAATAAAATCTCTAATCAGCCATCCAAAGACCTTGTTAAAATTCGGAACCAATTGTTAAATAGCCAATACCCTAAACCTATTTTAAATAAATTCCTTAAACAAAACAATTCTATTACCAATATTACTACAACAGCCAAAAAAAATAAGGAATCTGAAAAATGGCTTTTCTTACCTTATTACAAGGGATTTAATGAAACCCTTCAGAGGAAGTTAAGACCTTTTAATATTAAAATTATTAACAAAAAAGCTAAGGATTTAAGGAGTGCCTTAGTTAAATGGGAATCGGAATCTGATAGAGATAAAGTTGATATTTTAAATACTTCGGGCATAATTTATAAAATTGAATGTAAAACCTGTAATAAGGTTTACATCGGGGAGACAGAAAGAAAACTACTTGATAGAGTCAAGGAACATAAAAGAGATGTCAAAAACAAAAAAGAAAAATGCCATATTTGTTCATCTAAAATTTAATACTTCACACCAGATTAATTGGGATAATATCTCTATTTTGGCTAAAGAAAAGGATTATTTTAAACGTAAAATTACTGAAAGCATATTTATAAAAAAATTTAAACATAACAATTTTAATTTAGAAGCCGGAATCTCCTTAAAGAATAATTGGAACATTAATAACCTATTAAAATATAAAAATAAAAATAAATAAATTCCCGCGCCAACCTGGCACCCTCTAGATGTAAATAATCTCCTAGGGATAAAATGTTATACTCCCCCCCCCTTTTTTAGATATATTGTTTTTTAGTTTTTTAGTGTATAGCTTATTAATGTGAAACTCACTATGGTTCACCAGACTGAACGACGAGCCGCGGCTCGAAACGTCTCATTTTTAATTTGGATGTTTTAAATAAATTATTATTTAACTCTAATTACACGTGGTTTATCACCGTAAATTTCTTTAATTTTCTAAAAAAGGAACAGACCTTGAAAATGAACAGTAAAGGTTAATTTTCGCCAAGTTGGTTTCTTTAAAATCCGGACTGTACGCTGACTTTTATTCTATGAAAACGAACGCTGCTACTCGTTTTGTTGCGCTATCTGACCTATGACGATGAGGAGATTAACGATTTATTCCAGGCTTCACGAAGCGAACGTACATAAAATGTTTAATCTCACTAAGAGGTCCGTTTGCGTGCCATTACTATGCATATATATTGAACAAATGCACTCTTTGTTTACCCGGAAGAGAAAAATCGTCATCTTTTAAATTGTAGAAATGGGCCTCATTACAACAAAATGAGTATATTCAAGAAGGGATTTATATAAGAAGGCATAAGTCGCGAGATTTTACGCTATCTTTCATGCCCGTCATTGCACTGCGCTTTCCTGTTGGATCCCTTTGGGATAGGACACACAGACGCGAATGACGTATTCCGACTAAAAAAAAAAAAAAACCTCGAGCAAAGAAAACAAAAAATGGAGGCTTCTGCCGTTGCTGAAACGGTAAGACGGTTGTTTTTAACTGGCATTAAGAAGTTAGTTAAAGATTTTGAACTTATCTTGAGATTTTGAGTGAATCGTCCATTCTAAAATTATTTCTAAATCGAATCAAGTGTCGTGTATTTATGATTTCGTGAGTTCCAAAAACCAAAAATAGGCTTAACGAAAAGGTAAAAGAGATAAATGGTGGAAAACATAAAGTAAGATAAAATATTAAAGTCCCGCCTCCGATTCAACCCTCAACCATGAATGGGACATTTCCGACTATTACGGGCGCACCGGACGCTCTCATATGCCTTCTTAAATAAATCCCTTCTTGGTATATTTTTATTTCCTTCAGATTTTAGTATTATTACTCAAACCATTACTATGCATACATATTCTTCAAATGAGCTCTTTGTTTACCCAAGAGAGAGATAATGATCGTTTTAAGTATCTTGATTTGAAATGCGCGATCATTACAGCAAATGCGTACTCTCAATTATTTTAGATTTTAGGAATATTAAGGGGATTTATATTTATTGCAGATACCAGAAGGTGATAATAGAAAAAGGGTGACTCTCTGAATCCTCTCAATACTTAAGATATGAAAGGTCATTTTTCCCAGCCTCTCACGTTTTTTGTTTGCTCTCCCGCTCATCAAACTTCAGATGGGCATGGCTTCGTATTAGGCTGAATTCCATTTAAATGTTTGGTACTAAATCCTCAGATATCAACCCACAGACCTTGAAAGTCTCGACGTGGGAAAAAATCCACAAGTGCGCCTAGGCAAATAGTTAAGCAGCACTGATAGAGTAACGATGAGGGAACTATTTATCACTTATGTGATTCGGTTTAGTACCCTTGCTCCGAAATGTTAAGGGATGTTGGGAAGAGTTATTATTATTATTGTTGTTGAGGAGGGTACGCGCCCTAGCACCGATGCCAAAGGCATATTGTGCATCCTCATATTCAGGCCTTGAATAGGCCCGTAGCTGCAGCGTAGCGAAGAATTCGCTCCACCGTAATAGAGGAGACCCTCGAGGGTTCCAAAGTATGTGAATCAAAATATTCTAGTCTAATTGAGGCGAAGCAGTCGCACTCGCAAAGTACGTGAGCGGATGTTTCTTCCTTCTCCTGACACGACCTACAGAGAGGGTCGTCGGCAAAGCCCATCAGATGGAGGTGCCTATTAAGCCGACAGTGCCCGGTAAAAAGACCGGTGGCCAGCCTAATATCCCATCTGCTGAGCGAGACCATTGACAAAAAGTTTAGTCTGTCTCTGGCCCTCCATGTTATGCCAGAGCTGGTTTTGTATGACAGTCAACCTGTCATGCAGACACCGTTTGACGTGCCTGTAGGGGATGGGGACGGCCGGCGCCGGTCCCAAGAGCTTGGCCTCCGCGCCCCTTTTCGCAAATCTATCGGCTTGCTTATTGCCATGATATCCGCTATGCCCTGGCACCATTACAACAGAACCCTGATGCGGGATGCCAGTCGCGCTAGCAGATCAAGGCAGCTACGCTCCAGTTGAGAGGTAATCTGATACTGGTTCAGAGCATTCAAGGCGGCCTAACTGTCAGAGTAAATTCTCACAGTCCGTCCGGTATACCCTTTGTTAATGCAGTAATCTGCGCAATAACAGATCGCGGCAATTTCCGCCTGGAAAACACTAGCAAAGGTGCCCAGGCAAGCAGAAAAACCGACCCTTGTGGTTTGGCAGTAATAGCCGGCGCCAGCGCCGGAGTCAGTCTTCGAACCATCGGTGAACGAAATAGTTTCACCTCCAGTGCCAAGAGGCAGCAGGTTAGTCCACTCGGCCCGACTGCGAAAGTGGATGCTGAATGGCTTAGTGAAATCAAAACTGGTAACAGTTTTCTCAGAGCACATCGTTAGTGACGGCTCGAGTGCGGCGTACTCCCGGAAGAGCTTCGTATGGCTGTAATCCCAGAGTCTTGGGACCCAACGGCCATTAATGTGGAGCCTGTAGGCCCCCATGACAGCCTCCTCCTCAATAAAAAGATGAAGAGGAAGCATATCAAGGAGCACCTCCAGGGAAGCAGTTGGGGTTGATCTCATGGCCCCCGTAACACCGATGCAGGCAAGCCTTTGAAGCTTGCGCAGGGCAGCCTGCACCGTTTTAAGCCGGACCCTTGTCCACCAGACAAGTGCCCCGTAGGATAGTATGGGTCTGATGATCCCAGTATAGAGCCAGTGTACAGCTTTGGGGTTGAGAACCCAAGTCTGGCTGACAGAGCTCCTGGTCCTCCAGAAAAGCATCTTGGCTTTCTTGATGCACCGATCAGGATGCGGCTTCCATGTGAGTCTGCAATCAAAAGTCACCCCCAGGTATTTCACCTCGGTGGACTTTGTCAAGACCAGGCCAAAGAAAGTGATATCATTGAACAGATCCTTAGTGTTCTTCCTCGTAAATGGAACAAGGACAGTTTTATTAGGATTAACAGTGAGGTTGACCGCCTGACACCATTGCTCCACGTTAGAGAGAGCAGATCTCATAAGTGCGGTGACAGTAGCCGGGAACTTCCCGGTAAAGACTATCGCCACATCGTCCGCATACCCGAAGCAGTGACAGCCCCCGGAACCCCCGAGCCTCTCCAGGAGTTTGTCCACCACCAGTCACCACAACAGGGGGAGAGAACTCCACCCTTAGGGCAGCTCTAACTGGTAGTCACCCCTAGAGAGTCCCCAAGGAGAGACGCCGTCACCTCAGGGGGTCGGTCAGCATGGACTTGATCCAGCGGCCAAGAGTGTCGCTGATGCCAAATCTCTTGACAGCTTCAGTAATAACCGAGCTAGAGACCTTATCAAAGGCCCCTTCGATATCGAGGAAAATGGCCAGTGAAAATTCCTGAAGCTCGAATGCCCTATCCAGGCAATTCGTGAGGCCGTGAAGGGCCGTCTCAGTTGATTTACCTTTTTGGTAAGCGAATTGTGAAGAACAGAGAGAGGAGTTAAATAAAGTACCTCGTCTCTAATGTACCTGTCCACCAGCTTCTCCAGGATTTTGAGGAAGAAGGAGGTCAGGCATATGGGCCTAAATGCCTTCGCCTCGAGAAAGGAATCCTTCCCAAGCTTCGGAATAAAGATGACCCTGGAGCGCTTCCAGTCACGAGGTATGTGACCGAGAGCAATGCAGAGTCTGTAGATCTTGCATAGCGGAGAGGCTATGTGGTCTAAGCCCTCCTGCAAAAGCAGAGGGAAGACCCCATCGGGTCCCGGAGACTTGTAGGGCTCAAAACAGTTGACAGCCCAACGAAACTTGGAAATCGTAACAACCTGCCTGGCTACAAGCCAGTTCTCCCTCTTCGCCCTGTGCAGAACAGGATATAGAGAGCAGAGTCCTGCACGTGCCGGGCTCAAGCCCGGTCCGACCCGAGGCCCGGCCCAATCGGGTCGGGCCGAGCCGGGCTTTCCACTTTTGAAATTTGTATCGGGCCGGGCTTTTAAAATTTTGGAAATTAACGGGCCGGGCCGGGTCGGGCTTTTAAAATTTTGGAAGTTAACGGGCCGGGCCGAACTTGATTCTCATTTAATCCAAAATTCAAATGAAAGATAATTGAAATGAGTATTAGCTTCTAAGAACAAATGTAACGAACAATTATCAAAAGAAATGAATAATACACGACGCTAAGCAAATATGAATTCAAATCATTGATTTTATGTAAAAAAAAATATAAAAACCGAGCCGGGCTTGGGTCGGGCCTGAAAAACTCGGCCCGTTCAGGTCTCTGATAGAGAGTCAGGGTTTGTTGGATTGACTGATGTAGATTCCGCAAAATGAACCCCTTAGCATATGCTTAAGAGTCTCAGCCCAAAACTTAGTGTACACACCCTCCTGCAATTTAATAGTATTAAGTCGATGTGTGTTATCGTGCGCTTGGATCTTCATGACCCTAGCCGTGGCAGGGACATTGGAGACTTGCTCACAGAAGGTCCGCCAGGAGACCTTCTTAGCAGCTCTAATGGCCCTGCTGTAGGTGTTAAGGGACTGCCTGTATCCAGTCCAGTCACCCGTGCGCTTGGCTTAGTTAAAGAGCCTGCGCGTGTGTTTCCGAAGCCGGCTGAGATCCGCGTTCCACCAAAGGACAAGCCTCGAGCGGTTGACGGTCTTAAGTGGGCAGTTCCGGTGGAACGACTCCATGATGGAGCACTGTAAATCACCAGCAGCCCTATCAAGATCCTTAGGTGAAGTAAGTTTAGAAGTGTGACCCCCTCCGTAGCGTAGGATTAGGTATTCCCTAATGCCGGCCCAATTGGTCCGCTTTGAATTGCGTATCTCCGTCCCTACCGGGACAGAGGTAGTCGCGACAGTAAAGCAGATGTGCCTATGATCCGACAGAGACGGCTCCTTAGAAACATGCCAATTAGACACGGAAGACACGAGGTTTTCTGTGGCTGGCGTAAGGTCAATTACCTACCTTCTATTAGAAGTAACAAAAGTAGGTTCATTGTTTTGATTAAGAATATAGAGTTTACAACCAACTAAATATTCTAGTAAATCATCACCTCTACTGTTGCAGTCAGAATTGCCCCACGTGGCGTCGCAGCCAATGATTAGTTTGTCCCCTCTCTTTTCACACTGATTGACCAAATTGATCATATCAATTGTCGGGAGAGAGTTCGCATCGTGGGCAAGGTATGCAGAGGCAGCCTTGAGAGTCAACTTGGCATGCCCAGTGGCCAGGACTAGCTTCACGGCCGCCGTGTCCTGGGACGTGTACAACGGTAGAGAGATACTGCACAGATCCCTCCGAACCAGAATACACGCCCTAGGTCTAGCAGCAGTTTGGTCATAAAATAGTGACCCCGCCGCGTCAAGACCGAGGATTTTGCCATGGCAAATCCACGGTTCTTGTATGTAGGCCAAATCGAGACCCTCAATAGCAAACCTCCTGCAGAGTACCGCAGAGGCCGCCTTACTATGGTGCAGATTGATTTGATTCGCACGTAGCGTCCCCATGGTCCTTAAGAGAGGGGTTCAGAAGGGACCTAGCTACACCTCATCAGTCCCGAGAGGGCTAGTGGCACCTCCCCCTGACAGGCAAGCTCCCAGTCCCAAGATCCTCCCCCTCACCAGGACCACTAGAACGCTCATCGGCTGAACCCCGAAGGGTCCCATCCGATTCTTCCAGTAGGGTGGACTCATCCATGGAAGAACAGACTTCCGAATGAGCCCCCCTCAATCATGTGATTTTTTATCGATTCTTCTACTAATTATAAGACCAGTCTGCATAGTGAAACATTCAGGAAATACTTCCGAGTATTTAAAAATTCAAATTAGGTTCAGATTTTAAGGATAATTTTCAAGAAGGTCCTCCGACCAATCGCGTAACACCCTGCCTTTGTTAATAAAAAGGCAGGGCGTTACGCGACTTGTCGGAGGACCTTCTTTAAAATTATGCTTAAAATCTGAACCTAATTTTAATTATAAAATCATTCGGAAGTATTTCCTGAATGTTTGACTATGCAGACTGGTCTTATAATAAGAAGAATCGATAAAAAATCACTTGATTTTCTACTTCACCCTCCCTTTAAGGGCCTTTAGGCGCCGAAACAGCACCGCCGGCTCTTTGGTGATCTGGTCCCTGGTGCGGAACATTACCTTAAACGGCTTAGGGAGTTCGCTAGCTCTCATTACTGAGAGCACCGCATCCCCACCAACGAGAAGGCTATGTTCTCCTTCAGCCATTGACCAGTGAACGTATCATCACAGGAGTATACCAGGGCCCCGGCCGTCAGGCTTAAATTAGCAAGGCGCGGTAGACGGCTCCCCGAAGGTATCCCATCCAGCGCCCCTAGAATCGCCTTTTGGATTGTGCCCACGTCTTCCTCCGTGATGACCGCTGTCGGATAGCCTTTTTTAACAATGGCCATCTTTTCTGAGCTGGTGGCGTCTCTATAGGACTTAGCCTTTTTCGCCGCCGCCTGCGAGCTACTGGGCGAAGGAGTCGAGTCCTCCGTTCTAGGCCTCTTCAATTGGGTGTCACGTGCCGCCGCACCCCCAGCGGGGGTGGAGACCGTTTCAGACCCCGATTTGGCCTTTTCCCGAGCGATCTGTCGTTTAGACGACGTCGCACGGTACGTTTCGAAGCCTTACCAGTCACACTCACCGATAAATCGGCACGAGTATCGCTGGTTACAGGCCCTAGTTGCAATAACTTGACGCCTTTAATTTAAAAATTTTGTTCCAAAAAATCTAATTCCCCAAGGATGTGACACATTTTCCAAAATAAATTCAAAAATAATTTGACGTCATTTACCAAAATTTTCCGTTATCAATTATCGAATTCCCAAAAAATTCAACGATTTTCCCAATACATAGCAGTTTTTCTCGCATTATATTTCCGTTCTTTTATCAGAAATTAACAGTTTCCGTAAGCTTAAAAAAATCCATAGCTATAACTCCGGCGCGAGTTCGTCAATTTTTCACTTATTTTGCAAGATTGAGTGCAAAATTCGTTAAGCGGATAACGACTTCAATGGCGGTGCGTGGATTTTAAAATTTTCAAAAATATTTTTCACCAACTTGCGGTGGTCAAATAATTTTTTAACTATTTTTTCAGACTCCTCAGGGCCCAATTAAATAGAAATTATTGTTAGTTGGGTGGGTCACGTAAAAAGCAATCCTACCAGGTTTTTACTTTATTTTATGATATTGAGTTTTAATGTATAGTGTGAAAAGCACGAAATGTATAATCTTAACTTTTGAAGTTCTATACATTGAACAGATTTCTGTACTTTTTAATGTATTATCTTAGATATGGAAATAGCAGTACTGGAAATCTTATAAGGCACCTCAAGGACGATCACAATATTGAAATAGCCATGGTTAAATTTAAGAAATTCGATAAAATAACTGCCTTTTTCGGGAAGTCCACACAGTCATCTCAATCTCAGTGCAAGTCTAAGTCGAACAAAAAATTTGCATTAATTTGACAGATCACTACGTGGTTTTCAAGGGATTTAATTCCCTCCAGTAAAGTATCAACTGACGCGATGCAGGAGTTCTTTAGATTTTATGGCATTATACAAGAGAACTTTGACCCAATCTGGTTTGAATGACATGAACATTGTAAAGAATATCCTCAAGGATACTCCAGACGTCCTGGCAATTACATTTGATTGCTGGACAGACAATTACAAAAGGATGTACTATATTACCTATACACTTCATTGGAATGATCAGCAAAGTTGGAAAAACCAGTCTATCTCTTTAGGGACCTCGCATTTTCCCCATCCTCACACAGGAGAGGAGATTAAGAAAACTTTCAGGAACTTGTTAAGTTTTATGATCTTGATAACAAGACATTGATTGCAGTAACATATTGCGGAACCAATGTTGTTAAAGCGTGTCGACTTCTGCAACTAACGAGGCTCCCCTGTGTTGCTCACGGGCTCCATAACTTACTCTTAACTGAAGTCGAGGGACCCAAAAAAAGAAAAAGATCCTGAATTTGCTCAATTAAGAAACAAAATAAATGATCTTTTGAAGAAAATGAGAGATACTCATACGAGGCTCTTCTACAAGCAAGACCACCTTAAGGCTGAATCTCAAGCTGCCATCAGTGTCAAAATGCTTGAACTGCTTGAAAAACATGAAAACATAGGTGATCTCTATTTAATAAATAATAAATAAATCTACATTTAATTTAACAAAATTGAATGAACTTGGTTTTTAACTGAACAAAAGAGGAGCTGAATGCGGAGTTAATGACATTTTCTAGTGCAAATCGAAACAATACCGAAACTGAGTGTAGTTCAACTTCAACGCCTCCGGCTGCTGAGTGTAATTCTACGAAATTTCACTCTTTAAAACGAGATGTCAGTACGCGATGGAATTCAATATTAACTATGGTAGCTAGTTTTGTGGAAAATGCAGGTGCATATTTTGACATAGCCAAAATTTTCGCTATTTCTAATAATAAATTAAAATTATAATGTTTCTCTTAAGGCATTTTCTAAAGATTTCTTGAAAAAGAAGAAAGATACGACTTGATAATGAATGGCGAAAGAATTGCTAAAGTTGTTAGAACTTTTTCGAAAGGCTACAGAGGTTTTGAGTGGTAATAAATACCCTACGCTAAATATGGTACTGCTTTTCAAAAGTGAAATTGAAACTAAGTAAAATGCCGCAAATTTTGATATTCTCTCATTCTCAAAAACTGAAAAGGCACATTTATTTCAGGTTGATTCAAAACGAGGAAGACATGGCCTCCTCACCTTTGGTCATACAAGCTAGCAAAACTTTACTTAAATATTTAGAAAAGAGAATTCCATTGAGTGACGAGAATATTTGCGCTAGTTTGTTGGGCCCAGGATTGATAAACTTGTCACAGATTTCAAAAATACTAGAAGAAAAGGAAGAAACGAAAGCTCAATTTTTAAAAAGATTGCTGTTGAAGTACAAGTGCATTTGTAGCACTTCAGAATTAGAACCAGATACATCGAGGGAAAGAGGACTAATGCGAACACACCGCTCATCAATTCAACAGAAGTAATTTTTGTTTTAATTCATTAAAACGTATTTATATTCTTGAATTGTTTTAAATAAACTTAAAGGGTCAAGCTGGCGCTGCTTTCGTCACAAAGAAAAGCAAGACGTTTCATGGAAAAGAACTCGAAGTGGCCTCATTAAAAACCACATCCAGCTTAGAGCAGTTAACAATATTGACAATGAAATTAAAAATATTTGGAAACATTAGAAGACATTGAAGAACCTAACAAATGGTGGAAAGAACACATGGTTATATTTCCCACCTTAGGAAAAATAGCTCGGTATTTACTTTGCATTCCAGCTACCAGTGCACCCTCAAAGAGAGCTTTTTCTCAGGCAGGGTGTTTTAGTCAATGCCAAAAGGAGCAATATTAATCCATCAAAAGCTCATAAAATTCTTTTTATCCACGATAACTACAATGAGATTCAAAAGAGCAATGAGCACTACCAAGAAGATTGTGATAATTTGTGATAATAATTTTGGCAAGTCATTTTTTGGAAAGAGTGGAAATTGCTAGTCAATAAAGTTATTGTTTTTTTTTCAAAAATATTATATATGTTCGTAAATACTTTTAAATTTCGTATAAGGGGCTAAAAGACACTAATATAAAATTCTTAAAGGCCGAAAACTTACAGACTTAAGCTTGAAATCTAAATATCCAACACGGTTGTGAAGATGGACTGATCTTGTGAAAACCACCATTTCACAACTGAGAAGTACGTACGACATTAATCACTCGTTCTGAACTTACACGCCTCTAACGCCGCCGCCAATAAAATTGTATGCAACGCAGCCGCCAATAAAATTGTATGCAACGCAGTCGCCAATATGTCTAAACTGTACAAACGCCGCCGCCGACAACTTTTTCTTGGCGTCGGACTCTAGTTCAGTACCGCCCTCATACAACACTGGGAACATCAGCTTCACTCGCTGGGTCTCTCTCAGGTCCGGGGTCTAGTACCACTGCTCTTCCGGATTCTCACCAAGGCACTTCTGCGGATTTAACCACCCTACTTCCTTTAATGCAACAAATTCAGCAAACCTTACGCGAATTAACTACCGCTATTAAAACTCAGAGAGCCACATCGACCTCCCCCGACTTCGCCGATAGTACTCAGCGGTTGTCAAGTATTTTTGGGTCCGATACTGCTTCTCATAAGGGATCGCAGGAACATAGCCATATTCATTGGGGTGAGACACGGCCTGCCAAGCCATCGACGCAACAACTCCAGAGAGACAAGCTTCAAGGAGTCAGGAGCCTCGGTCCACGTCTACGCCTTGTCAGTCTCGGCTTTCTTATGGCACAATCCCTGAGACTCCCAGTTGCGAAATGGGCATGGGCCAACCCTCTTTGTCCCAGGAGTTTTGTACATCCACACCTGTAACCACTAAAATACCTCTTTAGAGTTTTGCAGACGATTCTGATGATAACCCAAAGAAATATCTGGAGGATTTGGGTACATATATCTGGCTACGACGCATCTCGAAGATGGACCTCCAATGGATCCTACAGCAGTCTCTCCTTGATTGAGCCGTAGTTTAATTTAGCGGATTAAAGACCGCCCTTGGTCTGGGATCGATTTGCCGCTGCGTTTAGCGATAAGCATCTCTCCGAGATAATACTATTAGCATAAATATGGTTCAAGATAAACAGCCAGAGGATGAATCCCTTTTCGGGTACGAACTACGGATGTTGCGTCGAAACCAAGGCTTACGCCACCCGTATAGTGACTCCGAAATGCGTCGACTCATCATGGCGAATACACTACCTAGGTATAAAGCATCCTTCTCCCCTGCAAGGTGCACGTCCTTGAACATCTTCGAAAACGAGGCTCGTCGGCTAACATCCCAAACCATTTTGCCACAACATTCCCCAAGACCAAGACAAATACAGTTCACTGAGAATAGTAGTCCAAAATCGGAGGCCCGCACTTATAACAAAAATAGGAGTCAGTCTCGGGGCCGTGGTCATGTTAATAATATTTCAACCGTAATCAACCCTTGATGAATCCTAGTAATGGTACACAACAGGCACCTGTTCGTGAACTGCCCAGTACTCCTTCCAGGCTTCCACGCTTTGCTACACCACCACGGACTACGAACACCAATAACAACAATGAAGCTCGATCACCAGGCTACCAGGGAAACTGACGGCGGGGACGGAGCTCGCAGGATTCCGTGACCCTCTCAAAAGAAATCCAGCACTACTAACGCTTGGAAAAGGATTTGGTTTGAAATTGACAATTAATGACGTTACTAATCTTGCTTTTTTCGACTCTGGAGCTAATTGCTGTTTTATGAGTTTGAGAATGGTGAGGACTTGGGATTGCATGAATCCATGATTCGGACTAAAGATATTTCCGCAACCGGTTTCATTTCGGACCTTCCGTTAGTTGGTAAAATTCATATTGGTGTTCGTTTGGAAGGAGGTACAAGGCTGAGGGAAACGGAATTGGATGTTGCCGAATATTTGCCTTACCCTATTGTTCTGGGTAGTGATTTTCTGGTTAACCATGGCATAGTAACGGATTGGGGAAAGCATGTCGTTTTTAAAGGGGATGACACCATACCATTATATACGATAGAGGCTCCACATCATATGAAGCAACCGCTATCCACTGAATTAATCGAACAAGTTGCATCAATAATAGGCCCGTCCGAAACCTCTCAATAAAAAGATGAGCTTCTTAATCTTTTCAAACAGTTTCCGGATGTCGTCACTGAACGTACAGGACGAACTACTTGGATTAAACATAAAATCAAGTTTGTGCCAGGCGCCATTCCTATCGTAAACGACCATATCGTAGTAGTCCCCGCAATAGGAGGTTGATAGAGGATCAGACAGAGGAAATGCTTCAACAGGGTGTTATTATCCCATCGAATAGTCCTTTCGCCAGTCCTGCAATTGTCGTACCTAAAAAGGATAGTCCCGAGGGTCTTTTCTGCGTCGACAGTCGTGATGTCAACAAAATAATTATTACTGACCCGTACCCTTTACCAAGGATCGATGACATTCTGGACACATTTCAACAACGCGGATATATATCAAAATTTGATCTACGGTCCGGAGTTTGGGAGATACCAATGGACCCCAAGAGTGCTAAGTATACCGCCTTCGTTACTCATAAAGGGAAATTTCAGTTTACTGTAATGCCGTTCGGATTAAAGAACTCCCGGGCCACTTTCCAACGTCTCATGGATATGGTCCTTAAACATGGTCGACACCTTGGGATCGTTACTTATCTTGATGGCATTATTGTCGTTTCTCGTTCCTGGAAAAATCACATGACGGCTCTACGGTACTTACTCACACGTCTGCGGAAAGCCGGCCTGACGCTAAAATTAACGAAATGTGTAATTGCCTGCAGCTCTGTGAAGGTACAACGATACGAAGTCTCTAGTAAGGGAATAGCTATCAATGTGGACAAGGTAAAAGAAATCAGGGCCGTAAAACCACCCCAGAACGTGTCGGAATTTTCAACCTTCCTTGGTATAGTGACCTGGCATTTAAAATTCATACCCAATCTTACGGATATGGTAGCACCCTTACAGAAACTGAGGAGGAAGAATATCCCCTGGAAGTAGGGGAAACCGGAAGCTGCAGCATTTGAAGGTATTAAATCCAAGATCGCCGAGGCTGTTTTACTACTAGTACCTGACCTGGAGGCTGATTACATTTTCGCCACGGACGCCAGCGAACATGCTGTGGGTGCTATGCTCTCCCAGATTCAGGGAGGAAATGAGGTTCCCCTGGCTTCTTACAGCAAGTCATTTCAAGGGGCGGAGTTTAACTATGGAATCCCCGAGAAAGAGTGCCTCGCTGTCGTTAAGGCCATACGGAAATTCCGCCCTTATTTGGAGGGACGTCACTTTACTGTAGTTACAGATCATAAGGCCCTTACCTGGCTGTTGACATTGAAGGAACAGAAAAGCAAACTCCTGAGATGGGCCATCGAGTTACAGGAATACGAGTTCAACATCCTTCACTGCCCCGGAAAAACCAACAGTGCTGTTGATGCGTTGTCCCGTCCCATTCAAGAGCTCCAACAGAGCAAGAAAATACCGATTAAAACCTTTTTGTCCATTTTCCTAGCCGCTGACCATCATCAAATCCAGCCTCTGTCATCAAAAGACATTCGGGAGGTTCAGGAGGCTGACTTAGAGTGGGTTACCATGCGAACAGGTATATAGTTGTAAAGAACGCACGCTGTACGAGCTCCGATATCATCTGTTGTACCGGAAGAATTCTTCCTTTCATGTTGCTAAGCCAGTGGTACCGAAGTCTCTACATCCTTGTCTCCTGGATATGTACCATAGCCATCCCCTTTCCGGTCATAGGGTTGTCTGGCCACTGAACACAAGATTTTGGCTCGATATTACTTCCCGCACTTTCGTCCTATTTTTCGTCGTTTTGTTAAGGAATGCAAGACATGTCAGCAATACAAGACCCGTAATATTCGTCAGCCAGGCCGGATGTTGACCAACATCGGTGCCTTTGGACCAAAACAACTAGTAGGGATCGATATGATGGGTCCGTTACCACCTACGCAATGCCAGAATCGCTTCATTATTGTCATTGTCAATTATTTCAATAAATATGTGGAACTGGAAATACACGCTGTCTGTAGCATTGCTGCCGTTACTGTGGGAAACGTCTTCCTGAAGTACATATCACATCATGGGTTTCCTGAAGCTGTGTGTTCTGATAATGGCCCGCAATTCACGTCGGCCCTGTGAACGTTTGTCGTCTCATGAATGTAAAACCAACCTTCACGAACTTAACCGAACGAGTTAATCGGGTTCTCACCTAACTCATGAGTATGTATGTGTGCAACACTCATCGCAGATGGGACCTAGGTTTGAAGATGCACGAGTTAGCCATAAACTCGGTTATCCATGTAACCACTGGATTTCCACCGTTCGCTTTACAGTACGGACGTGAACTACGTCTTCCATGGGAGTGCAAAGATCGCCCTTCGATCCTTCAAGGGACTCGATGTCACGGTCCTTGACCTGATTAATTACGAAAAAGGGCCGATAAACCAATTACAAGCCATTAGAGACGAGGCTGATTTGTTTTCTCGCCATGCACAGGCCCGACAGAAGTGCTACTACGATTTACACTACAGTGGAACGGAATTGGAACAGGGACAACTCGTATGGAAACGGTCTCATAAACTATCGCAAGCAGCTACCGGCTTTACTACTAAGTTGGCAACAGCTTGGGAAGACCCGTATCGTATTGTGGAAAAACAGGGAACCCTGACAGATGTTTTTCGTCATGGTATCACGGGTGCGCCTGCTGGCACTTGGCACATTAACGAGCTTAAACTTTTTATCAACCAGGGGGAGTTTCCTGTCCCTCCTGATACAGATTTTGAGGACGATGCCGAGGAAGGGATTGATGATAAAGGCAACGACACTGCTTTTAATTGTAATTTAAATACTACTTTTAATAAAGCCCTCTCTGATTTCGTACCATCATCGCCTGACACAGGCCCCACGGCCTCAAGTGATAAAGATCCCATACCTATGCCGTCCCTAGACGAATCACTACTCGGCGATATATCTGCTACGGGAGACCAAGAAGAGTCTTCCCCATCGCCATCACCTAATCCGTTGCTAGTCCCGTTCGAATTGGGATGGACACGTGAAGTGGTGAAACGGAAAAAGTCGTCAGCTACGGGCCAGACTCATATTATTACACTGTAGGGCCGTTGCAACGGAAATTACGTTCCTGGCCCGATTACTTGCGAGTGCAACATATTTTTCGTGACTTGCAACGCCATCACTTTGGTTGGCACACGTCACCTGTGCCTGGAGCTCCTCCGCACTTGGAAATATTTCGGGACGCACGTTATTTATATCTCGTACTAACTATCTGATCTTTTCATAGATGTCCGACGAACGCCCACCCCCCTTCGAAGGCACCGTTTAGGTTGTCCTTTGCCGGCAAAAGGGCGTAACATTACGTTCTCTAGGCGTGAGAACGTCTCCCCCGCCTTGACAGGTGTATATCACCTCAACCGTTAGTCAATATAGAAACCGGTCGGAATCCGCTTCCCCTCCTCGTTCATGGCAACCACGCTAACCTCAAGAGGAGTCTGAACCACAACGGTATAGAGACCGTTCGCCACGAAGACCAACAAGAAGCTATGATGACCAGCCACGTCGACAAAGGCATTGTCAACGATAATGCCTCGACACTCAGGCATTTCTTTATTTACGCCGTTGTTACCGGTGCGGGCATCGGGGCCTTTTAGTAACAGTGTGCCCGCACCCACGACGCGTGCTACGCAATAATCCCCAACGGCAAGCATGGGGTTACGAAAGGTTGCCTGTGGAACGCCTTCCCCGTCCACGAAGACATTAATATTATGGTGAATACTTCATGAAAAAAACAGACATAACATTGTTCTAAATACGTTCCTAATTTGGTGTTCTAAAAATCTCATTCTGTTTATAACAAGTTAGATAAATTGTAAGAAGTTACTAATGAAAAAAAACCATATAAGTAAATACTATGTAATTAGTTAAGCCTGTAAATATTTTTGGTATTGTGGAGGTTTCAATTTGAGTAGGGCACATACGTCCGCGACAAGGATGCGATTAGTCAGGGTTCAGTATGTGTTTAAGCAGGGAAGGAAATGAGGTTTATTTGGGAGGTGACGGAAGGGGTTTGGGGGGGACACGGGGCAGTCGGCACCTATGGTAGGATCGCCAACATGTGTCTTATTCCCTCAAACTTTGCCGCCCAGAAGCTTGGCTCACAGGAGTACGCCACACTCCCGTCTAGCCTGTAAATATTGTAACAAACACACGTTACCGCCGAAATTGATGGGGAAAATGTAGCAAACGACGCTAGTTAGGGATATAACGGACGGACGGCTGGCAAAAAGGGGCAGTCGGAATGGTCCGTGGAGTCAAGCGGTTAGAATAGTCAATCGCGTTTGAAATTGTGTGAATATTTAGATTAAGGAAATAAATCAATTTCAAGTACAAAGTAAGAAGTCTTTATGTTATTTATTTAACTATCGGAACCCATCGATATGTCGTGCTCTCGCCTCCTACATGTTAGTTCTCCGTTACAAAACAAATCCAACAAAATCAATTAATGTTATGGTAATAAAGTATTGCAAATCGGAATTAGCGGAGTGAAACATAAGTCGAGACTGAATGATGACCTGTTACTCAAAAAACGTCTAGTATTATGATTAAAATAAAAGTGAGTTTATTTTAACTTTATCACGTAGGTTTCTCGATGTAAATTAGTTTCTGATTTTTAATATATAAAAGACAATTGCCTTTGACAACTACGTAATGTATACTTAAGGTCATATTTGGCAATTAACTTTCGTAGACAAATGTATGCGTCTTTAACAGTGTTTCTTTTGACTTTTCACGGCTAGTCACAACTAATCCTAGTAAAATAGGTTATGACCTCAGCAAACTTTAACGAAGATTCGATTAGAAAATGTCCCGACCTAAGGACTAGGAAGCCTATTGATGATTCAATGGTGATATTTTCATCTTACATTGCCCACTTTGTGATCCAAGGGATCAGTCATTAAATTTTCATGCAGCTCAATGCATTCAAGGGAAAATGCCACGCAACAAATGAGTTGAGACAATAAAACAATATTTGAATGGATAGAAAATGGGGAGTCAACATATTCTTGGGTTTTACTATTATTTCTCCAACAGTTCCCTTGACGTTGGACATTTGGCAATTTAAATATTCTTCCTCTGCTAGGTCGTGTTTGGCTGTCGATGAAGTTATAAAACTACGTTCTCCAGGTATTAGTTATTTCCATTTACTAAATTGAACACGTTAGTGACAGATCAAAATATTAATATCCATGAAATTCCTACTGTAGAGGTCAAAAATTCGTTACAAAGAATGTTGGCAGTGGACCGAACTAATTTTTAATGGGATGATAGTATCAGTTTCATTTTCTTCACGTCAAGCTCGCTCACCAGGCCCAATTACGGAGCTCTGACCAATAAAATTAATATGGTCTGATACATGATAGTTTTAAATTTAATAATTTATAGTAGCATATAATTACACTTGACCTACCAAAACACAACAAAGAAAACATTTCAATATCGTAATAAATAACTTTTCCAATATGATAAAGCACAGTACGCAAATTCTCCAAGCCCGTGTGAGACACATATGGTTAAGTTTAGGTTTATAAACTTGATGGCGTAAAGCACTTAAAAATTTAATGTAAAAGTTTTTGCACTGACCTTGCACCCACAGTTCAGTTTTCAGGAAAAAATAAACTGAACTGCTTCAGATTATATTTTCATCCTAATATCAAGATCCAATCACAACCCTCAAGTTAAATCTGCCTTTAACCACCATCGCCAATGAAAAGCCTTAAGCTTGATTTGGACTGATCAATGAGCGAGCTTAGGAGAGGTAGGAGGAGATTCCTTTGGCTGGTTAATCCGGCGACTTAAATATTCCACTGAAAAAAACCTTGCTCCTGAGATTAAATAAATATTCATCGAGACAGTCCGGTGCAAATAGCAGCGGTTGACTCTTAAGAAATAATGTTGACATTTTCCATCGAAAACAAATTATCAGATCTGGGCCTAAATAAATAATAGTAAACACCTATAACTATCTAAATTTTCAATTATTTATATCCTTTATTGAGACTTTCTCCTTGGCGGCCTTTTTGGAAGAGATATTACGTAATTTAATTATTTTTGTATTAATACAATAAAAACAGTTTATTGATGCGACATTTTGATCATTATAAAAATAATTAATTTAACGATAAAATTCAATTTATTTGAAATACAAACAAATTTAATTATTAAAAATAAAATAAACTTTCTCCGGTTTCTAGGAATTGCTTGGACTTTGATTAAACGTGATACTTTTAATTGGGTCGTTTGACACCAGAGACGTCCAACCTAAAATGCTTTGATCCTATAGTTTTAGTCAAATCGTTTGAAGTACATCTAAAGTTAAGTCTATTAGTTTGACCTGGCATAAAGGTGTTGAACTTATTCGTCATTTGGAGAGTTTTTGCTAAATTGTTTTGCGTTCATTGGTGATTTTCAACGGGAGAAGATTACGTAAACAAAGCGGATTTACTTTTAACACGATATTAAACAAATATATCATCTATCTCTAATGGAAAAAATTTTCTCTCTTCAGAATTTCTCAAACTTAGGCCTCCGTAAAAAATTCAGATTTGACGGGGGGAAGAACTCACGTTGGGTGACTTTCAAAATTCTTTCTTTTTCAAATGCTTCTGGGAATAGCTACAAATATCAGAGGTTATTTTGAACAAGGCCCAACTTATCTTATTTTTTTTTGGACAGGCAAGAAAACATTTGAAAAACAAACAAGGAACGCTATGTGTACTTCCCAAACTGATAACGAAAGAGATAACGTTAATACTCACGTGATTGACGTCACACCTTCATTGCTGACTCGATAAGTCGACGCTATTTTACCATTTTGGATAGAGACTCTCGAATGGGAAGGTTGCATTTCATGAGCTCTGAAAGCTTAGTTTAAAACTTCATAGGATGGAACTTGGGAAGAAGTGCGGACCTCTCTGAGAGGCCTTCATGCGTTTTCCGAGTAGAAATCCTTGTTAGTTATATTATCAATATGTAAAAAGCAAAAAATTACTACTTTTTGAAAATACCTCTGCATCTTGGCCTAGGCTTAGCTGGAAATATGAGCCTAATTAATTCGTAAACACGGGTAATATTGGATGGCATGAAAAAAATGAGAGCGCTTTCCTAATGGGTAAAAAAGTTAATGTTATTATTAACAAGCTGGGAAGGCGTGGGTGTAAAACATGAAAGAAAGATTAATCGAAGAATTTGAATAGTAAGATTTTATAAATGGCGTAGTGTTTGAAAGAAATTGCAGTTGGAAATATTTTGAATAGATTTTTCATGAAAATTATTTGAGACTATGATCGTAATTCATAAGTCTTCTTTACTTTAGTGGGAAGTGTCGACCTGTCGAGGGCTGGCGATGTGCTTGGCATCTTAATCTCGTTTGGGGAGGGTCGCTGATTGAACTGCTATCGAGGTGTTTCTTTAGCTTGGATTAAAACATATTGCTCGCTGTATTTTCTGTCAATGATGTGTGGAACCATAAATATATGGAACATCACTACGCGTTTATTTAGAATTTTCACCGATCAGAACTTACTATGTTTGGGCCCAAGGCTCGTTGTAAAACAAAGAAATACCTATTACTTATTGTAGTCACTTTGTGGCTTACAAGTGTTCGGAATATGAGTAGATTGCCAATGTTTTAATGATAAGAATCACCTGGGGAATATTTAAAGGATGGCGACACCCTATTCGCTGTGTGGATTTCGGTGAGATTTGCATACCAAATTTTGAATGCACTGTTTGAGACCAATAGAAATCTCACATGAGTAAAACCATTGTAAGTGTGATATAAGGAGATTTGGAAGTAGCGACGCTAGGGTTTGAAATTGGGGAGTAGATGCTAAATCTGGGAAAACAATTTAAAAATTTTTATTAGAAATTAATACTTAAATTTTCCCTAAATTGGTTCATTATAATTTGTGTAGACTTTTCAAACTATCCGAAAATTCGTGTCAATTTGAAATTATTCATACTTAAAAGATATACATATTTTTATTCATAAAGAGTCCGGAACGTGACGTGAAAGGTCAGAAGAAACAATGTTAAAGGGGTAGTAGGCTGTAAATAAATCATTAAATTTTAAATTGAAAGACATTTTTGAATAAATCATTCAAAATGATAGTTATTCCAAATATTTAAACTTTTAAATATTGCATCGTAACACCTTAAATTGTACATTAGTAATTTATTTATTTATCGATCGCATTTTTACATTTAATGAATAAAGTTTAATCTCAACTGCAGATCAAAAAACAAAAACAAATTTATAACACGTATCTCCATATCGCTTTTAACCTCTGACCTACAATTCACACTGTACTGTTCCTCCATGATTTAGAACATTTTATAAACTTTGAATATCGTCACAAATAATACAATTCAAAAGAACACAACAACAATAATACTTTCACTGCGAAATATAAAAAAAGGGAATGGTTTGAAGTACTTAACTACAATAGATATGAAAATACACTAATAACAAGAAAATATATCAAATTCAAAACAAAATGGGAATGGTTTTGAAGTACTTAACTACAATAGATATGAAAATACACTAATATCAAGAAATATATCAAATACAAAACAAAAAGGGAATGGTTTTGAAGTACTTAACTACAATAGATATGAAAATACACTAATAACAAAAAATATTTCAAATACAAAACAAAATGGGAATGGTTTTGAAGTACTTAACTACAATAGATATCAAAATACACTAATAACGAAAATAAATATATCTAATACAAAACAAAAAGGGAATGGTTTTGGAGTACGAAACTACAATAGATATGAAAATACACTAATAACAAAAAATATATCAAATACAAATCAAAAGGGCAATGGTTTTGAAGTAATTCACTTCAATAGATATCAAAATACACTAAAAAGAAAAAAAATATATCAAATTCAAAACAAAAGGGCAACAATAGATATGAAAACTCAATTTTTAGATCCTCAAATTTTAAGCGCTGCACAAAGTTTGGAACGTACTCCACGCGGTGGCCGGTGAGAAAGATGTTGGCGATGCGGTGGCAGGCGAAATGGGTGTTGGCGATGCGGTGGCGATCCGGGGCAGGCAAAATGGAGGCTGGCGATCCGGTGGCAGGCAAAATGGGCGCTGGCGATCCGGTGGCAGGCAAAATGGGCGCTGGCGATCCAGTGGCAGGCAAAATAGAGGCTTGCGATCCGGTGGCAGGCAAAATGGAGGCTTGCGATCCGGTGGCAGTAAAAGGTGATGGCGATCCGGTGGCAGGCGAAATGGGTGTTGGCGGTCCGGTTGCAGGCGAAATGGGTGTTGGCGATCCGGTGGCAGGCAAAATGGGTGCTGGCGATCCGGTGGCAGGCGAAATGGGTCCTGGCAAACCGGTGGCAGGCAAAATGGGTGATGGCGAACCGGTGGCAGGCAAAATGGGTGATGGCGATCCGGTGGTAGGTGAAATGGGCGCTGGCGATGCGGTGGCAGGCAAAATGGGTGTTGGCGATGCGGTGGCAGGCAAAATGGGTGTTGGCGATGCGGTGGCAGGCGAAATGGGTAGTGGCGATCCGGTGGCAGGCAAAGTGGGTTCTGGTGAACCGGTGACCCGCAAAGTGGGTGCTGGTGAACCGGTGACCCGCAAAGTGGGTGCTGGTGAACTGATGGCGGACAAACTGGGTGTCTGCGATCCAGTGGCGGGCGAAATGGGTGCTGGCGATCCAGTGGCGGGCGAAGTGGGTGCTGGCGATCCAGTGGCGGGCGAAGTGGGTGCTGGCGATCCAGTGGCGGGCGAAGTGGGTGCTGGCGATCCAGTGGCGGGCGAAGTGGGTGCTGGCGATCCAGTGGCGGGCGAAGTGGGTGCTGGCGATCCAGTGGCGGGCGAAGTAGGTGCTGGCGATCCAGTGGCGGGCGAATTACAAATTCTCGCCTCTGATAGTGGCGGTCCCAAGAGGACAAAATTTTCTCTAAAGGGGTTTTTCTTTTTTGCTTTTGAATTTCCCGAACATAAGGGAGCCATAAGAATTGAGGGCGTGTGTGAGATGTTGAGAAAAATGACAAAGGAAATTCCCCAAAACACAACGCGGCGCAGAAGCTAGCTTCAATATTTGGGTTATTGACCCGGTAGTTTTTTGTTTTTCTTTTAACTACAAAAAACCCCTTTTTTTGTCGTTTAAGTTAAGGTCATAGAATTTTATGAATAATATTATTAAACTTAACTTTTCATCGGAATATGAGCAATATATTAAAAACTCGAGATCTAACATTAACCGGAAACTAATACAAATTCAATATTTAACGTACTTGAAAGAAAAAAGAGCATTTGAGGAATTTTCCCGCCCAGCCTTCATCTCCTCCCCCTTCCCCGTATACCATTTTTTTGTGGTAAGGACTATTGGCAAGAGGAAACGATAGAAAAGGAACATTGTGATTGGACAATACTAACTAACGGTCACACCGTTCGCAAAAATATATTTGGCGCCAAGCCCGGCTTGAAAGGGGGGAAAAATATTTCCCCAAAACTAGTCGGAAAACCGGGGGGGGGTGGTTGGAACTAAAAAATTTCCACACCGAAGTCGGCCAGGTATAAACCGTTACTCAGTACTTCGAGGGGGTTATGTTGTTGTAAATTAGAGATAATTCCGGTTGTGTTTTTTATCTATATCCAGATTCTATTTTCTATACTTGTGTTTTTTATGCATCGCGGTCATTCTTGTAATCTTTATTTTTTATGCATCGCGGTCATTCTTGTAATCTTTTTTTTTATCGCGATGCCTTAACTATATAACCGGATAACATTCCGATAACGTTTCTCAGTTTCTTGTTATCAGTTCTCAAAGTCAGTTCACAGTTGATCAGTTCCCAGTTATCTGTTCTCAGATATCAGTTGTCAGTAGCGTTCCCGGAAATTAACTTAAATGTTTTAATTAACTTAATAAAGAGTTTATAACCAGTTAAACCCAGAGTCGTTCTTGCGTCAAACAACAACAGGTTATGGGCCCAGCACGCTTCCACTGCGCAAAGGTTTAGAAGTCATAAGAAGTTCAACGCCGGGAAGATTATCCTTTAAGGTGCGGAGTCAGACGTAGAATGGCCGGAAATCACCTGGGACGAATCGAGACGTTAACTAAAGATAATTATGATACCTGGAAAATGCAAGTGGAAGCCCTGCTTCAAAAGAACGACCTCTGGGAGTACGTAGATGGAACTTCAACGAGGCCAACCCCGGTACGGGGAACGGAAGGCAACGCCCAGACGGTCGCTACCTGGGACAGTAATGATCGGAAGGCAAGAGCGGACCTAATCTTGTCGATCAGTCCGTCGGAGTTGAAGCAAGTAAAGAATTGCACCACCTCACGGGAACTATGGAATAAGCTCGAATCCATCTACCAGTCCAGTGGACCTGCCCGGAAAGCCACGCTGCTGAAGAAACTGACCCTCAAGAAAATGAAGGAGTGAGAAGATGTCCGGGACCACGTCCGAGAATTCTTCGACGCAGTAGACCAGTTGGCTGACATGGGAGTAGATGTAAACGACGACCTACTGGCCATTATGTTGTTATACAGTCTACCAGAATCGCACGAGAACTTCCGGTGCGTAATAGAGTCCAGGGATACGTTACCTGATCCAGAAGGCTTAAAAATAAAGATCCTGGAGGAATCGGACGCCAAGCAATCTAGGGAAGACGAACCCGTGCAGAATGCGATGATGGGCAGTAGGGGTAGAGGAAGAGGTTCACGTGGACGAGGAAGCACGACCTTCAAGTACAAGTGTCATGGATGCAGGAAACCCGGCCACAAGGTAGCCGATTGCCCCGACAGAGACAATGGTTCAGAAAGAAAAACCAGAAAGAAAGAAAACGCCCATCATGTACTGGCAGAAAATTTGGCCGAGAAAGAATTCGCACTGCACCTGAAGGATTATCAAGATTCCTGGTGCCTGGACAGCGGAGCCACCTCACATATGACTTCCAGCAGAGACTACTTCAACGTTTACGAAGAGACCACGAAATCTTTAAATCTGGCCACTGCAGAGTCAACGAAGATACGAGGTGTTGGCGAAGTAACAGTACCCGCAACGAATGGCAGCGACAATCGAATTCTTCGCCTGGAACGAGCCCTTCATGTCCCGGATTTAAGAACAAATCTCCTATCCATTGCCAAGATGACAGACAAAGGACGTGAGGTCACATTCAAGAAGTCGCAAGCCTGGATTAAGACGGCAACCGGGGAAGTGATTGCAGTTGCTGACATAGTTGGAGACCTTTATTTCCTGAGAAAGGCTGAAGAAACGGTCCATGCAGTGCAAGCGGAAATAAAGCCTAGAAGCAACCTGGAGAACTGGCATTTCCTACTCGGTCACTTGAACGAGAGAAGTTTAAAGGAAATGGCCCGGAAGAATTTGGCTTCGGGACTCAACATTGTAAAAGATGGGAGCCTGGGAATCTGCCAAATCTGTATCAAAGGAAAGCAATCGAAGGAGCCGTTAACGAAAACCGAAGATAGCCGAACCTCGCATGTCCTGGAAATTGTACACTCTGACGTATGCGGCCCATTGAGAGTAACGTCGATGAGCGGAGCCAAGTACATCGTCGTTTTCACTGATGATTATTCTCGGTGGAGTGAAGTCAGCTTTTTAAAACACAAGAGCGAAGTGTTGAAAGCCTTCAAAGAATTCAAGCATCGAGCTGAAGTGGAAACCGGGAGAAAAATCAAGACCTTGCAGTCCGACAACGGAACCGAATACTGCAACAATGAATTCGACAGATTCCTGAAAGACTCGATCTGGGATAAAAAGAAGACTCACCGTACAATACACCCCGGAACAGAATGGCATTGCTGAAAGAAAGAACAGAACACTCCTGGATATGGCCCGATGCATGATGATACAAGCGCAACGTCCACCATCATTCTGGGCAGAAGCGATGGCCACTGCTAATTACATTCGAAACCGTTGTCCTTCCCGAAGCGTAAATGGAGAAGTACCATTTACCAGATGGACCGGAAAGAAGCCATCCCTGCAACATTTGAAGATTTTCGGCGACAAAGCTTTGCTGTTGGACGAAAATAAAAGGAAGGGGAAGTTTGCAGCAAGGAGCAAAGAATGCGTTTTCATCGGCTATTCTCAAGTCTCGAAGGCCTATCGACTATGGGTTCCGTCCGAGAAGCAAATTTACCGAAGTCGAAATGTCAAGTTCCTGGGAGAATTTAATAAACAAGGCGGATATGATGATTTCGTCACTCCAGAAGTCAACCTAAAATACGGAAGCAAAGCTAAAAGCGAAATCGAAGTCCCGGCCACTACACACGCTGCAAAACCGTCTGGCAGAGAAGAATTCAATCAAGTCAAAAAGGAGTTCAAAGATGAAACCCCGGAAGAATCTAATGACCAGGAAAACGAGGACGTCTTCGAAGAGCCCTCAGAAACCCTCGTTCTGAAGAAAGGTCCTGGAAGACCGAAGAAAATAAGAACTGGAGTACCCGGACGACCGAAGAAAAAGTTCAACATGATTCCGAGCGTCTCAGAAGAGTCTACTCAAGAGGCTACTGACGAGCAAGAAACCCTGTCCGATGAGTCAGCAAGCCTAGCCATCTTATCAGAACCTTTGTCCATGAAGCAAGCCCTGGCTTCTCCGTACGCAAACGATTGGAGGAAAGCAGTAACGGAAGAGTTCGTTTCGCTTATCAAGTGCGAAACCTGGGACATCGTTGACTTTCCGGAAAACCAGAAGGTCCTTGGAAATCGCCTAGTCTTCCGAACGAAGTACTTACCCAGCGGAGAAGTAGAGAAAAGGAAAGCCAGGCTCGTAGCGAAAGGTTTTGCCCAGAGACCAGGGATCGACTACCAAGAGACGTTCGCACCCGCCATTAGATCCAGCTCCATAAGACTGCTTATGGCCCTTGCTGTGGAAATCGGTTTGGAAGTCCACCAGATGGATGTCGTCACGGCCTATCTTAATGGCGAACTCGAGGAGGAAATATATATGGTCGTCCCGGAAGGATTAACAGAATCCCTGAAAGAAATCGTCAAGTCAACCCGGTTCGACAAGTCAATCATTGCCAGAGCAAAGAAATGGACCAGCGACCTGGAAGAAGAGGGACATAAAGTCTGTCGTATCAAGAAATCCCTCTACGGCTTAAAACAATCGGGCCGCCAATGGTACAAGAAGTTACATCAAAGACTTTCGAAAATTGGAATGACACCATTGAAGAGCGACCCGTGCTTATACGTTTTACGCGTCGCGGAAGATGTTATGATCATTGGAGTCTACGTAGACGATCTGATCCTTGCAAGCAACAACCCGGATTGGATGACTGATGTAAAGCATGAACTTGGGAGAAAATTCGATATGAAGGACCTGGGGCAAATCCATCACTGTCTCGGAATGGAATTTCACCAAGATCTAAAACAAAATACCATCCGGATTTCCCAAGCGAAATATGCAGAAACGGTCCTGGAACGTTTCAACATGCAAGATTCCAAAACAATAGCGACTCCAATGGATGCCAACAACAAGTTGCAAAGTCCAGAACACCCAGTAGCAGAAGAGATCAGTCGTATTCCGTATCAATCTCTGGTCGGCTCTCTGAAACAACGGACATGTACCTTGTAGTGTCATCACGACCGGATATGGCGTATTCAGTGAGCGCATTGAGCCAGTTCAACACAAGTTATGACGAAACTCATTGGATAGCCGGGAAAAGAGTTCTGAGATACCTGAAAGAAACTCTTCATCATGGGTTGCTTTATCGGAAGACCGGATTGCCAATCCAGGGTTTCGTTGATGCAGACTATGGAGGCTGTCCGAAGGATAGGAAGTCATATACTGGATATGTCTTCAAACTAGCCGGCGCTGCAGTATCCTGGGAAGCCCGGAAACAGCGAACTGTTGCCTTGTCCAGTACAGAAGCAGAATATATGGCAATGTCCGACCAAACCAAAGAAGCCATATATCTCAAGGGACTTCTCAACGAACTTGGAGTATCAGTTCAGGCGATCGAGCTGTACAACGACAACCAGGGTGCCCAGAAACTCGTTCAGAATCCTGTTTTCCATGCCAGAACGAAGCACATTGACATCCGGCACCACTTCATTCGAGACACCTACGACCAGGGACATATAGCCTTGCGGTATCTACCAACAGAGGAAATGCCAGCTGACATCTGTACGAAGAGCCTGTTCCGTCCGAAGCATCTCCTCTGCGTCAAAGCCCTTGGACTGGAAATAATTGAATGACCACCCCCTGGATAGAAGATTGAAACCACCGATATTAAGAGGGACTGTTGTAAATTAGAGATAATACCGGTTGTGTTTTTTATCTATATCCAGATTCTATTTTCTATACTTGTGTTTTTTATGCATCGCGGTCATTCTTGTAATCTTTATTTTTTATGCATCGCGGTCATTCTTGTAATCTTTATTTTTTATCGTGATGCCTTAACTATATAACCGGATAACATTCCGATAACGTTTCTCAGTTTCTTGTTATCAGTTCTCAAAGTCAGTTCACAGTTGATCAGTTCCCAGTTATCTGTTCTCAGATATCAGTTGTCAGTAGCGTTCCCGGAAATTAACTTAAATGTTTTAATTAACTTAATAAAGAATTTATAACCAGTTAAACCCAGAGTCGTTCTTGCGTCAAACAACAACATATGTACTTCTGGTAACGCCAAAATTAATACGAGGAATATCTAGACCAAGCAATGAAAAGCCTTTTGGGACCTCGATGTAGTTGGAAATCATGATACTGAACCTGAATCAGTTCATTAGTCAAAGATCTTGGAGGATTTCGAGCATAGCGTCACTTTCAAAGAAAAACGATACGAAGATTGCCAAATCGAGAATCAATAGAAGAAAATTTCATAATTGCACGCAAAAGGACGGAATCCCTTCTTCGACAGCTACGTAAAAACCCGTCGCTTCTTTGACAGTATGATGACATAATCAAAGAGCAACTTAGAAAAGGGAAAATTGAGAAGGTGAACGACAACATATTACCTTCCACATAAAGGTGTTTTCCGTGAAAATAGCGAAACAATAAATCTTCCTATTGTATTTGATGCCTCCTCTCATGCTACGAACTGCCCGTCACTGAATGACTGTTTAGAAATTGGCCCGAGCTTGAACCCAGAATTACTTGCAGTCTCAGATCGGTTCTGCGAACACAAGGAAGAAGAATTAACATATTTTATTTCTTTTTTCATAACAAGGAACTTCTTCAACAAATTAGGAACAATGAATTTTTTTAACAAAGCGGTATTATCACAATGAAAATATCACGTTCTTCCCCTTTAGTCTACATTTATTTTAACTTTTCAAAACCCCGTCCCTAAATATATTCCATAACTTAAAAATAAACTAGTTAAAATTACTAACCTTTGCAAGAATTATTTCCTCTACATCAAAAATAGTCAAAAACTCCGTTTCCGAAGAGCCCCGTAACAGTCGTCGTATAGTCTCCCCCTCGTAGCCGTAGTTTCCCCTCTCACTAATTGGCTCTTAAACGACGCGCAAACATTTTGAATCCTTATATCGAAGAGCGCCAAGTCTCTGTTCGGCACTTTTTGGCGAATTCGAGAAAGCGAAAATAAATAAATGGGCCTTTATAAATTGAGTCGGCATTGGCTCATCACATTTCGATAACCAACGCTACAGAACCCTTTGGTAAAGACGATGTCGTTTTGATCGAAGACACCAATATGCCACGACTTTGCTGGAAAACAGCAGTCGTAGAAGACGCGTTTCCAGGACGAGACGGTAAATTACGTTCGTGCCTGCTGCACATGGCTAACTGTTCGCGCATTCGTCGACCCATACAACTGTTATATCTACTAGAAGCCTCTACTTGAACATTCATCATCTGTTGAGGAAAAAACTAGGAAGATAACATTTTGCCGATATCTATGAACAATGAACATGTTTCCTATGTCTATTTATAAAACTATGAAATGTTGTATCCCACGGGTTAGCCAACTCAAACCAATACATAATGTTTAAATGAATATTTTTTTTCTCTCTGGTAACTGTATCGTTTGGATACCATGAGAACCACCACGATATTTTCGGCTCTAATATTTTTTATTTTTCCATTTTCTTATAAATGTTAAACTTAGATGGATGAATAAATAGTTCTTTCCTTTGAATCAACGTTTATATTAAGCCGCGTTTACACGAGACACTTTGAAACCGTTTGAAACCGTTTTGGAATGTACAGAAATAATATTAAGCTGATAAAACCAGAGATATTTCACGAGAAAATGCAAATATTATTTTTTAAAAAGTGTTAGGCCTTTCCAAAACGGTTGAAAACAGTTCGAAAGTGTCTCGTGTAAACGCGGCTTTAGTCAATCATTTGCGAATTTAGCAACCGGTTTCACGTATATATCGTACCGCTAGGTAAGAGTTATTCAGTCCGCCCTGTATCAAAAGCGTATTTTTCTCTCTCCCAATTAATCTCGGGTATAATTACATGACAAATATATTGTTATAAAGGCCGGGGTGAAAAGGTTAGATTTGTACAACTTTGAAAAAACTCTTTTGAACGTCTTTACACTCTGCCCGTGTCACACATGTCACGCGTCTTTAGACAAAGCATATCAAGAAAATATCGGTCACGAGAAGAGTGTAATTTTAGTTTAAATTTTCAAAGTTGAAACTTAGCTATATAATGTAATATACTATTTAAGTTCCCCTTGCTAATTAAAGCGGTCATAGCGTGGGTAAACGTAGTAATGGCTAGGTTTAGCAAAACGCGTTACCCATAAAAACCTCTGTCACGTAAAAAAATTTAGACTGAACAGATTGAAGAAGTTGTAAGTAAAATAATAAAATTTAGGATCTGGACTAACAACATAATATTAATTATAAATATTTTCCTTGACCATTGCTGCTTAAACTAGTAGATTATCAGCGGAAAAGGAAGACTATTCTGCCGAAATGCCTGAAATTAGCGCTCTTGGTCTCTCATCGGTGGAATCGGAAGGGATGCCATTGAAGTCAGACGTAGCTTTAAATAATATTGAATCAACATCAAAGTCAAGGAGGACAATAGTGATCAAACAATTACAAACACTCGGCTTGAAGACCAAATAAAAATAACTCCAGCGAAAATGAATCTATATTTCTACCATTGATAAACGAGCAGTCCACTCCAGTTTCTCGTAATGTTGAAGCGCGATCAAATGAATTATCAGGATATAGTATTGTTGATATTAAATGGCTGATTATAGAAATTCGCGAACTTGAAAAACATGATTGCAAATTTTCAAGTAGCGGAAAGTTTGAATTTCACAAGGAAAAACCAAACGGCCTCATAACAGACCTAATTTTTAAATGCGACTGTTGCAAGGATGAGAGAATGGTTACGTCATTTTCAAAGGTCGCAGTTGAAACAGAAGTCAACAATCCATTGACTCTGAACCATCAGGCTGTCTGGGCCTTTGTTTCTTTTGGCAGTGGCTATGCCAATATGGATGAGGTCTTCTCTGTTATGGAAATTCAAAATATGAGCAAGTAAGCATATTTTAAAAAGGAGAGAGGGATTAAAGATGTAAGTACATGTTCTATCTCTTTGAAAGTCGTTCTATCACTTTCAACATAAGGTAAAAAATCAGTGTCAAGTGTAGAGGATAAAGCTTTATGTTATTATTTTAGTTCTGGACCACGTCATTGAGGGAAGAAATGGCACATGCCGGAAAAATGGAAAAAATGCTGGCCATACAAAATGGTGACATAAAATATTGTATTGCTTACTTAAGCGTTATAGTTGATGGTGGATGGTCACATCGAAGCCACGGACATCGATACACTGAAAATGGAGTTGTGTGTATAATTGGGGCGAAAACCAAAATATTATTGTATATCGGGGTGAGGAACAAATATTGTTGTATTTGCGCCATGTCCAAGCGAGGAGAAAAAGTAAGGGAACACCTTTGTTTCCTGAACTGGACCGGTTCGTCACCAGCAACGAAATCGGATATATTAGTAGGTTTTACCGAAAGTGTGAAAATACACAGCCTACAATATAGATTAATTATAGGAGACGGAGATTCCTCCGTGTACTCGAAGTTCCGAACAAAGGTGGATTATGGTGTACATATTGACAAAGGCGACTGCGCTAACCACATGGTTAAAAACTATAGATCAAAACTTTCCGTAATAAGCAAAACCAACAGAAATTTTCTTTCCAACGCTCGGGTCGTAAAAATGGGAAAAGCTGTGAGAGCTGCTATTTCCCACGTGGCGACAGAAATGGACGAAGAACTATCTGAAGTCGAAGAAGCTATCACCACCAGCCAAAACTTAATAAATATCCACCAAAAATACGCCGAGAGGTTGAGACGAGATATTCGTAATGTTCCCAGTCATACCTTTATGCGACATTCGAATTGCCAAGATTCATTTGGCGACAAATCAAGACCCGATCACACTATTTAACTGACGAAAACAATAGACATGAAGTTAGGCAAAGCGTCGAAGCGAATTCAAAGAACAGACTGACGTCCATGTGGGATGGGCAAAAGACCGGTGATGGTATTGTTTAGAAGCCAGTAGGTACAGACTGGTGTCCATGAGGGATGGAAAAATTGCGGAAGATGGTGGGTGTTTAGAAGCCAGTAAATACCGACTGGCGTCCATGTGGGATGGAAAAAAGACCAGATGGTAATGTTAGACAGACAATGAAGTAATAGCCAGTGTAAGTGGCATATAATTTTCCAAATTTGCGAGAACTGTAGATTTAGTCCGGAAATTGAGAACACCTTTGCTCAGATTAGCCAACTGCGTATGCGTCCCTTGGGGTGTAACAACAGACAGACACATCGAAATTAGAACCTCTCCATGACATACGTAACTCGGAGACGTAGAAAGAACCTCTCTTAAATACGCTTCTTAAATACGTTGAAATTTGGGAGAGTGGAAGTATATTGTTATATGTGTTTGGCTACAAGATTAGCTCAATGTCAAAACTCTCCCGTCCTCTCTCTGCCATCCCCTATGTAAACATGGCTCGTAACGTCAAGTATGCGCGTGGTAATTTCGCTTAATCGCTCATGTAGGAAGGGCATACCCCCTACCTCACGACGCATGTCTCGGGGGCCTATGCTGATTTCATCTCCTAATATATTCCTTCCTCTTCATGTGCTACAGCACTACTACTAGTAATTCTTCTGACGCACGGGTCCAACTTCCGTCACACGACGTGGTTAAAAATCTTTCTTGGCGTTGGACTGAATAGGGAGACATAAGATCCTTCCAGACAATAATCGCTTCAAAATTTTTCTCACTAGGCGACAATTGCGATTTCAGGCTTCACTCCGTGAAAAGACAGTGCACGCGATTCCATTGATATTGCAATCGTAAATTGGACAACATTGATAGTTCAATGTATCCTTTCCTGTCTATTAATATTTTACGTAGGAGTAATACGTTTTTAGTGAAGTCTAGAGAGGATAAACATAAGCGAGATTGTTTAGGAAAAAAAATACTGCTTCCACTAATGGGTTTATACTCCTTATTACTGTGGTATAGAGTAATCAGGATAAAAGCTTAAAAAATTACGAGAGGACAGACTTTTTTATCCTCTTGTTTCATTCTTAATATGAATATAAAACATTTATTTTGTATCAAAAAAAATTTTTTGGTGCTGAGATTGCTTTAGAAAAATCCAAACGGCTAGGCATTGGTAAAAAAGACATGTGTAATCTATTTGCAGAGATGATAATTGTTTTACATGTTTTAAATAAGACTGAAGCTTCCACTATTGTGTTTATGCTCCTTGTTTGTTTGATACGCCCACCTAGTTGAAAATAGACCTTTCAAATTTGCGGGAGCCATTCTTGAGTATTTTTCTTTGCTTGTAGGTTGTTAATTTATCTACCAGTAAATATTTGTGTTTGGAAATTGGATATTAAGTCAAATTAAGTGGTTGTAAAGAGCCAGCAGTTTTTGCCGTTTCTTTTTGTGAGTATTTGATTTTTGTATGTAAAATGGAGGAAGATAATGTTGAGAGTAAGAATGAAATGCGGAAGCGCAAAGCGCGGGAAAGGATGGGGGCAAAAAGATCAGACCCTGAGTTTTCGAAAAGAGAAAATGTAAGGAGAAGAGTTTTAGCAGATCAGAAAAAAGCTAAGGTTGAATGTACAGGTTCTAGTACATCTAGTCCTATTACTAGTTTGCCCGTTACTTCTATTCCGCCGTCAGTTGGCCACGATGGTAGTAAGGTTGAAGGTACGGTTTCTAGTATTTCTAGTCCTAATTTGTTTGTTGGTTCTATTGCGCCGGCAGTTGGCCACAGTAGAATGAAGGGTAATGTATTAGACGGAAGTACAAGTGAAGTTGCTGAAAACGTAGCGTTAATTACTGCCGACGAAGCGATGAATTTAGTTAGTAATATTTCAGATAGTTCTGTAATGGTAGCGAACGATAAACAAGTACCTTCTGTTTCTCATGGTAATGTTTATCCGTTAGAGAGAATGAGAATTTTGAGACAGAATGAAGACTATAGAATGAAGGAGGCGCGATCAATGGCGAAAAGGCGGGAGAATGAGGCTTATCCTGAAAGGGAAAATCAGGATGGCATACTTACCAAGAGAGTTAAAAGGTTTGATGAGTGGTATAGAGGAAGCGAACGAGTAAAGGACCAGTTGAGTAAGGCTAGTAAACGCCAAGATGCAGAGTACGTTGAAGCTGAACGTGTTAGAAATCAGTTGGGTATGGCTAGTAAACGCCAAGATGTAGAGTACGTTGAAGCTGAACGTGTTAGAAATCAGTTGGGTATGGCTAGTAAACGCCAAGATGCAGAGTACGTTGAAGCTGAACGTGTTAGAAATCAGTTGAGTAAGGCTAGTAAACGCCAAGATGCAGAGTACTTTGAAGCTGAACGTGTTAGAAATCAGTTGGGTATGGCTAGTAAACGATAACATGCAGAGTACGTTGAAGCTGAACGTGTTAGAAATCAGTTGGGTATGGCTGCCAGTCGTGCAAATGTGGAGATTAGGAACCCTGAACGTTCTAGGAATAGATTGTCTGTGGCAGAAAGTAGAAAAGATCCTGTGTTTATAGAGCAGACGTATTTTGAAAGCATAAAAGAAGGTCCAACGTGGCCATGTGAAGGGTGTTCAAATATTTTTTTTTAAAGCATCGGGTAGCTTAGTTCAGTCTAGAGTGTTTTTGGCAGTTCCTGGGATTCACGGTCGTGAATTGGGTGACAAAGTATTTTTATGTAGTGCTTGTAATAAAGCTGTCAAGAAGAACGAAATCCCCAAGTTTTCCAGAGAAAATGGATTTGAAGTTCCGTCAGAACTAGTTAATTAGTCTAATTTGGAGGAAAGGATGATTTCACCACGAATACCTTTTATGCAAATAAGAAGGTTAGGCTGTGATCAACAACGGGGGATTAGGGGGAACGTGGTCAACGTTCCTATAAATGTCGAGTCTACAGTGTCAGTGTTACCACGGTTACCTCGTGAAACAGATACTGTTCAAATTGAGTTTATGAGGAGAATGCAATATAACACACCATATTTGTATGAAACTGTTAGGCCTAAAAAAATGCACGAACCTCTTAAGGTTTTGGTGAAAACACCGTTGTATATTAAGCATGGAATATCTGTAAGAGTCGATATATTGGATCCAATTGCAGAAGAACTTGAATTTATTGTTGACGAAAATGACCGTCAGTTAAATCAAGATGATATACTAAGGGAAAACCCAGTTGAGTCAGTGAATTTAGCGAACGAAAATGATAGCGATGATATGTGGAATGAAGTCAATGAAGCTAAGGAAGTTAATTTATTATCAGTTGGGAATCAAGACACTTTGTTAGTGTCATTGTCCGATTTCCTTCCGACTAACACCGTGCATGTTAAGTTTGCTCCTGGTGAAGGTCAAACGCCAATGTCTTTGCTCTATGACGAGGACGCTGAGGAATTGTCATTCCCCAGTATTTATGTCGGTCAGAAGAGAAACCTTAAGGTTAAAGGTAGGTTTGGGGATATTGCCAAGTGGGAGCTTCGTAATGTTGATCGACGTTGTGCCAAGAATGTCTCAAAATTGTTTTACGCTTTTGTTAAGTTGGAAACAATGAAAGTTAGTGAATCTATACAAGTGTGTATGAGAAAAAACCAAGAAAAATGATGGCTCTAATTACACTGCTGGGTTCTATCGTCTGCTGGTGCACTCGATTAAGCAGGATGATGGTTTTAGAGTATTAGATAATTTGCAGTCCTCGCCTTCATATTGGCAGCATAGGCAGAAAGAGTTAATGGCTATGATTAGGCAGCTTGGTACGGCTACCTTTTTTATAACGTTTTCAGCTGCGGAAGGCAAATGGCCTGAGAACGCTTAGCGGATAATGAAATTAGGAATTTAAGTTTTTCGGAAAAGGCCAAGTTGATTCAGAATGATCCTGTTACTTGTGCTAGATATTTTGACCACCGTTTTCGGGCTCTGCTTAAAGCTTTGCAAAAACTAGGTCCCCTTGGTGTTTTTGAAGATTATTACTTTAGAATTGAAATACAGCAAAGGGGGTCTCCACATCAACATGGGTTGATATGTATTAAAGATGCGCCTAAGCTCAAAGATGATTTGTCGAATGTTAAAGAGGTAGAGGACTTTATTGATAAAGTTATTTCTTGCGCTGGTAAATTGAACGATGATAATGGGGATTTGTTAACGTCTTTGCAAATGCACAAGCACACGACAACGTGTAAGAAAAAGGTAAGTAACAGTTCAGTTTGTCGTTTTGGAATTCCATTTCCTCCAATGCCTAGAACTATTGTTTATGTTCCGAGTTTAAGAGAACCTGGTACTCTTGACGAAGAACTGAAATTTAAGAGAAATTCCAAAAAATTGACTGAACTTTTGCAATCGAAAGAAAAGGAATTTTGGGTAGATAGTTTCGAGGAGTTGTTGGCAAAGTTGCGGATGAGTGAAGAGGAATATATTAAGGCAGTTACGTATGACATAAAAAAGAAAGTTGTTTTATTGAAAAGACACCCTAAAGAAACTAGGGTTAATCCGTACAACCCGTGCACTTTGCGCCTTTGGCAAGCGAATATGGACATTGAGTTTGTACTTGATCCTTATGCTCTGGTTATGTATATTGTGTCTTATATAGGAAAATCTCAGCGTGGCATGTCAATGCTCTTGCGTGAAGCTGCTAAACGAGCACAGTCAGATAAATGTACGGTAAAGCAAAAGTTGAAAGTGATAGCAAATCAGTTTTTGAATGCGCACGAGGTAAGCGCGCAAGAAGCGGCATATAGTGTTTTACAAATTCCAGTCTCTAGATGTAGTCGAGCCTGTATTTACGTTAATACAAATTTGCCCGAAAATCGAGTCCATATTCTCAAAAGCAAAAGTGAGCTTGAACAGTTGTCAGAAGATAGTATGGACGTTTTCGCTTCTGGAATGTTGGACCATTATGTTCAAAAGCCAGATGATATAGAGGCAGTAACGTTAGCTCAATTTGCGACGTGGTACGAGTTTTCCAAAAGTCGTAGAGTTGCGAAAACCCAAAGTCATAATGATGACAAGAAATCTTGAAGTTGAATGTGGTAAATGGTTGAAACTGAAAAATGATTCAGGTTTTATTAGAAAACGTGGTCATTCTAAAATTATGCGGTATCGGAGATTCAATTTAGTGAAAGAACCCGAAAAGTATTATCGTGAGCAAATAATGTTGTTCTCACCTTGGCGCGATGAGAGTAGGGACATTTTGACAAAGGATCTGAAATCAGGGTATGAACTTAAACTTGAGATTATAAAGAAATGTAGAAAAGAATTTAATAACGAAATTGACGAAGCGGCCATTGAACAGGCTGTCCGAGATTTCGAAAGTGAAGCTATTGAAGCTGATCTTACTAATATTCAGCCTGAATTGGAACATCGAAATGAAATAGATAGATCTATAATTGTTGAAGATTCTGAATTTCTAATTAATACGGTTCAGGAGTCTATAGGAAATATTACCCGTGATACTCTTGATGGTAATGCGGAAAGAACTATTGCTCCGTCAGTGACGTTAGTCAATGATTCTGAGTACAATGTACTTGTTAGAATGCTGAATGTGAAACAGAAAGAAATATTTTATGAAGTTCTGCATCATTTAAAATGCAAGGAAACGCCTTTACGGCTATTTGTTACCGGTGGCGCCGGTGTTGGAAAAAGCGTTTTGATAAGTGCCATATTTGAAGCTGTTACTAGATTTTACAATAAGCAGCCAGGGTCTAATCCCTCGGAAGTTAAAGTTTTGCGATGCGCACCTACGGGCAAGGCTGCCTTTAATTTAGGTGGCGCTACTTTGCATAGTACCTTTTGTCTACCGGTTAGTCAATTTGCCGGGAATATTTCCAGGCTAGAAAGTGAAACTCTTCACAATCTTAGATTGATGTATGGTCAAGTGAAATTGGTAATTATTGACGAAATATCAATGGTTGGAGCCAAGGTTTTTAACCGAGTTAACGCGAGATTGCAGGAGATAATGGGTTGTCCAGATTATTTCGGTGGTGTATCTGTACTCTTAGTTGGAGATTTTAACCAACTTAGACCAGTGCGCGATCATTTCGCTTTTCAAGGTCAAAGTGATACTGACAATCATTATGCGGCGTTAATTGGTAACCCAATATGGGAAGAATTCCAGTTTGCAGAGCTTGAAGAAATTATGAGGCAAAAAGATGACAAAAGATTTGCGGAAGCTTTGAACAGAATGGCTGTGGGAAGTATGAATCAGGATGATATTGACTTTTTTGTAAGTTTAGAAGTGAATAGAGAGCGTGTACCGCCAAAAGAAGCGATACATCTTTTCCCTACTAACGTTGAAGTGAACCAGTTTAACGAAGAGATGCTTTTAAACATGAATACGGAAAAGTCTATTTCCGTTTCAGTAGATGTTGTAAATGGTGATCTTACTAGCGAAGTTAGAAATAACATTCTTTCTCAAGTTCAAACATTGGCAACGTCTGATACGTATGGTCTGCCTAAAGAATTAACGCTCGCTTGTGGCGCTAGATACATGATGACTAACAATGTTGATACGTCTGACGGACTTACAAATGGGGCAACAGGTTGGTTAAGAAAAATAGAGTACTGCACAAATAGGCTCGGTGAACAAATTCCATTTAGGGTTTGGATTGAGTTTGCTGATGCTAATGTTGGAAAATTGTTGAGACAAAAGAGTCATGGGTTATACGAGCAGAATAACTTTAACAGGATTTGGACTCCTGTCGAGAAAGTTACTAAGGCATTCAGTAGAAAATGGAGGCAAAATAATGTTTCAGTCTCTAGGAAACAGTTTCCTTTGGTCATTTCTGAGGCGATACATATTCGTCCGTAGTAGTGCGTTGTAATCCCAGAAAGAAATTAGAGAGAACTCATTTATACGTTGCTTGTAGTAGGGCTAGAAACGCCTCCGGTTTGTATATAGAGGGTAAATTTCAAGTTCCAAATGCGCCTAAAAACAGTCAAGTAGAATTGGAACTTAAAAGATTACGGGATACGAAGAGTATAGTGTTACCGTTTTTGAACGAACGGGTTTACATTTATGTTCACAATGTGCAGTCCTTAAACGCACATTTGGAAGATATTTTAGCAGACACCGTAATAAGAAATGCCCAGTTATTATGCTTTGTTGAAACGTGGAAGAAAGAAAATGATGAGTTTCAAGTGCCATCCTTTAGGGAAGTGGGTGGTATTTATCTGCCAAGAACGGCACGTAGAATTGCATTTGGTTCTTCCATTTATTTAAAAGATACACCAGAAAATGTAGTTAACGATTTGAATAGTAGGGTTTTACGAACCGATAGACCTTTCAGAAATTCGCATGTGGAACGTTGCTGGTTGGATGTTTCCATTGAAAATGAACCGATGACTGTTGTTTTGTTGTACAAATCGCCTGGAGCGAGTTTGAGATCAGTTTTTGAGGATTTTAATCCTTTATTCGATATTAGATATGATGCCTCTATTCCGACAGTTGTTGTGGGAGATTTTAACATAAATTTTTTAAAAAGTAAAACGGCACTGAAGATGTTCTTTGATTCCTTTGATATGACACTTATGCCTGGCCTTGAAGATAAAGTATCAACAGACTATCATTGCCAGTTAGATTTAGCGTTCGGAAACAAACTATTCCGAGACAGATTCGAGGCCTGTTACAGAGAAACTTACTACTCGTATCATAAAGGAATATGTTTTGTTAAAAAGGAATAGGGGTGTCTGTTGTCCTAGCTGTAATAGCTTTGTTAATTAATAGTTGATGGAATTCCTAGCATTGTTACCTCGTTTCAAGAGAAAATACTCAACAGATTATCATTGCTAATTATATTTATGCTTTGAAAACAGAGCTTTATAGACCGATACGAAGCCTTCCATAGAGAAAACTATTATTCTTATCACAAAGAAATATGTTTTGTCCAAAAAAAGAAGTTTAAAGCTGGCAAATCTTGGTGTCTAAATATATATTTAACAAGCGACTATTCATAGTAAAACCAGTAGTAGATAAAAGTGGGTGGAGAGGGTGGCTGTATCTACTTGGCTTACCCGGGAGGGTCTTAGCCTGTAATTAATTAATTCGAGTGGTGGCGGTAAAGTAAGATGAAACGTCATACCCTTCTATCTCTTAGTCCGCCTACTGGGCTCTTACAAGAGCGTGACCAAAGGGGAGATACATAGTCTACTCCCCTCTCTACCGCCACTACTCTATTACACGTCATGCCTGTATAAAACTATCTACATGGCTTGCAAAAACGCCCTTTAACTCTGGGGTTCCATTAGCCAACTTGCTAAATGGCTTGCAAAAACGCCCTTTAACTCTGGGGTTTCATTAGCCAACTTGCTAAATGGCTTGCAAAAACGCCCTTTAACTCTGGGGTTTCATTAGCCAACTTGCTAAATGGCTTGCAAAAACGCCCTTTAACTCGGGGGTTCCATTAGCCAACTTGCTAAATGGCTTGCAAAAACGCCCTTTAACTCTGGGGTTCCATTAGCCAACTTGCTAATTCAAACAAGGACGATCCTTGATTCAAATTGCAATATTCCTGTGTGGAATAAGGAATTCTGTGTGAATTCAAACAAGGACGATCCTTGATTCAAATTGCAATATTCCTGTGTGGAATAAGGAATTATATGTGAATTCAAACAAGAACGGTTCTTGATTCCAATTGCAACCTTCCTGTGCGGAATAAATAGTTTTGGGGCTGTTCTCGAATTACGTGTCATGAAAAGGGTTGGAGGAGGGGGGGGGGTCCAGGCAATGTTACGTAACAAATCATAATTTGACCTAAAAACCTATTAGATACTATATATTTATTATGGAAGACATTTCTTATTAGGATTACCACTAAAATGTCGACTTATTTCTTATGATTTAGAGAGAAATAGACCAGGAAGTTTTATAGTCTTAAAATACTACTAAACAGGGGGTTAAAACAGTTTGTTACGTAATTAAGAGGGTGAACACTCCCGATTGTTACTTTTTGTTGTGGGGGCCGGGGGTGGTTATGTAAAGTTGCTATTCAATTGTTTTCAGGTCTCATTTGGTTTCATGGTGCTATCTACTGGGAGTTCTGTATCAATGAACGTTGTTGTTGTCCATCAAGTTCTGTTGTCTAGATGTATGTTAATGTCAGGAATTTGAACTAATTGAGAATTTCTAGGCGATTGATAGTGGATTCAAAATTGATAAATTGCGTTTAATTGAAAATAATTTACTGCTTTAGTCGATTTGCAACAAAAATTACATTCACAACCATTTCCCAAACGATCCCGTTTAGTAAGTCTTGGTCAAAAACCGAGCTTCGGGCAAAGTCACTGGATGTATGGTATAAAGTGACGTTCACAGCCATTTCCCAAACGATCCCGTTTAGTAAGTCTTGGGCAAAAACCGAGCATCGGGCAAAGTCACTGGATGTATGGTATAAAGTGACGTTCACAGCCATTTCCCAAACGATCCCGTTTAGTAAGTCTTGGCCAAAAACCGAGCATCGGGCAAAGTCACTGGATGTATGGTATAAAGTGACGTTCACAGCCATTTCCCAAACGATCCCGTTTAGTAAGTCTTGGTCAAAAACCGAGCTTCGGGCAAAGTCATTGGATGTATGGTATAAAGTGACGTTCACAGCCATTTCCCAAACGATCCCGTTTAGTAAGTCTTGGCCAAAAACCGAGCATCGGGCAAAGTTACTGGATGTATGGTATAAAGTGACGTTCACAGCCATTTCCCAAACGATCCCGTTTAGTAAGTCTTGGCCAAAAACCGAGCTTCGGGCAAAGTCACTGGATGTATGGTATAAAGTCACGTTCACAGCCATTTCTCAAAAGATTGTGAGAGAGGAAATTATCTAAACGTAGTAACATTGGTGCGAGTGTAAAATCTAAATGGCATTTTGTCTCCAGGAATGTGTGTCAATTCTGGGATATTTTCATGATAGATCCACTATTGCAGTAAATTACTTGTGACGTCGTTTTACGATATGAAAGTATCTTTATTCAGTTAATATTGGGTTGGAAATCCCTATTTGTTTCAAGTACCAACATTCATTCCTCTAGAGAACAGAACTTATCAGGAAGCAACAATTATCACCAGGGCTTCATTATTGGCTTCTTTAACATCTGAAGCCATGATATTAAATTTTGTTGTTGAATGTAAGACTTTGTTGCTAAATTATTGATGTTGCGCAATTAATGCCATTGTTACTAAATTATTGATGTTTCACAATTTATGAGTTTGTAGAATAATTGATAAATTTGTTGTACTTGGTTCAGTTTAAATGGTTACGAAAAGAAAATATTAATATAAATAAATGTAAATTGAAATATAAACTCATTGTCTTTCTATTGAGCTTTAATTCATGTATAAGGTTAAAAATAACATAGCTCCTAATTATATCCTACAATGGTTCCTTTCACATAATCACACTGCCCTAACTCGTGGTAAATCCACTGATTTTGTCCAAGAAACCTTCACATCACGCTACAGAACAAAGAGCACCAAGTTTAATGGAATTCATGCTTGGAATAAACTACCTTCGAAAATAAAGCAATCCAAGGATCTTAATATCTTCAAATCCGATATAGACAAATACCTTAACGAAAAATTTTAATTTAAATTTAAAAACACTTTTTAACTCACTAATTAGTTCAGTAATATGAACCCTTAAATTGTGATGGACCCTTTTGTAAATAAGAAAATTTCTTAAAAGGATATCAACTGACATTTATTTATTTATTTAAATGGTGGTACGAGTGGAATATTACAGCTTAATTTTGTGTGTCGGAAACTTGGTGGAGTGATCGACATAAACAATAAGAATGACCTTGATGAATTTTAGGAATCATCCATTATACTGGTAAGTTAAGAGTATGGTGAGGTATAGCGGAAGAACAGTGCTTACACGGCAACTAAGAGATATTAAAAGCGCTTGAACAGTTTACCATCGTAAAATTAATTTCCTGCAGTTGCCAAGCAATAAAAGTGATTGCCATCTCCACTACGCGAGGTAATCTTTTGGTTTTCCCAACTTTTTTTAAGACAAGTTAGAACGCGTCTAGCGAGAACTCGAATATGGAAGGTTTAAACTTTAAAGAGGTGGGAAATTGGAAATTCGAGTCATTTTTGAATAGGCCTTTCCATAAATGGCCCAATGGGGGTAGTAAATTGGTGCAAGTCGAGAAAGAACATATAATCTGCTTTGTCAGTGGACTATCAATTATTCACTATTTTGTGGATTTTAAAAATTATTAGTCTGGCAGCTTTGTTTCCCAACGTTTGGTTCCTTCGGTGCTACTAATGCTTATGTCGAATTCCACTTACTGCTCGCGGTGCGCTCCCATGGAGCCATATAAATGGGAGAAGAAGTTCTCGGCTTCGTTAAAGACTGTTTTTGCTAAATCAGGGTCTCCTATATTTATTGCTCCATGGGAGCGCTCCGAGAGCAGTAAGTGGAATTCGCTATTAGTTGCCTTGTTTGTAACTTCAAAGCTTTTGACACGTGCCTAACAGAAAGAAAGGATTGACCGTATGTTGTATTCCAAATTGTAAGAACAATACAAGGGATAAAAAAGGGGTTTCGTTTCACATATTCCCGAAATACGAGTGTGTACGAGACGAATGAATACGAAGAATCGCTTTTGTTAGAAGCAAGATTCACATTAAGCCTTGGCCTTTTAATGAGTGCAATGATGATCAAAATCATTTTTATCTGGCGAAGAGCGCTGTTGTTTGTGGTGTACATTTTCGAAAAGATTATAAGATATTCATTCCAAAAAACTAAACTTTAAGTCTCCTAGGCTTAAAATTGTTTGTGTGGACTCTTTCCGTCTGCTATTCTATATGAAAAAGTGCGTGTAGTGCTATCAACCGCTTCAGTATACAGGACCCACGGTTATTACTCAAAGACTAGCGGACCTGCAATACGAAGGGTACCAGTTTCCAAATTTTGTCGAGAAAAGGGGGGACTGAAACACAGAATTATGGCGAATAAATGGAAAGGAGTATTCGTTCTATTTGCATCAAGGTTTGAGATTATATGAACAAGTGGGGGTACATAAAGGCTGGACTGAAAAACCTTTTAATGAACTGAAGTGACTTAGTTTCATACAGAGCTGTGCTAATTAGCTGACAACTAATTGAATTAGAATTAGCAATTAGGGAAATATTTATGAACTAATTAATTAGCCAATTAGCAATTAGGGAAATATTTATGAATTAATTAATTAGCCAATTAGCAATTAGACATAGAAACTAATTCAATTCAATTAGAAATTAGACATTTATTTATCAAACTAATTAATTAGAATTACTATTTTCTAATTAAGGTAAAAAGAAACCATAAGTAAATATAAAAGTTTGAAAGTGCCCATGGATTTAGTACTTTGGTAATGCAAAGTTTAATGTTTTAATGCCATTGAAAAACGGGTACGGAAGCCAAAAATGAGACAAGCCTCGAGCCTTCCGTCATGTTAAAATTTGTCTCATTTCTTCATTTTCTTGCCACAGTTCCTATAATGGACTCCTGAGTAGTAAATACATGCGCACTACTATTAATTCGAGTAGGTAAAACAGTCCAAATTTCGAAATGGGGCAGTTGCGAACTACGAAATTTTCTACTAGTACTAGTATTCTCTCATATTTGAGGAGCTGAAAAATTTAGAGTAGCACTAAGGTCTCCTCATCGATATAATAAGGCTTTTTCATATTCAAATAGAAGAATCAAGAGTTAATTCCTCGATTTTTTTACAACAAATTGGCGTAAAAGAATAATTGAAAATCCAATTGGCTAATTAGTTAATCCTAAATCTAATTAAATTTTAATTAGATAATTACCTTTCCGATTCATACTAATTAATTAGAATTACTTCTCAATTAGAACTAAGGTAATTAAAATTCAATTACCATTTTCAATTAGTAAATGTTGCTAATTAATTAGAAATTCAATTAGCTAACTAATTAATTAGCACAGCTCTGGTTTCATACCAGGGTGCTGTTTTGACGCTGCAAAACACTGAGCACTTTATAATAAAAAAAGAGAGGTGTTGGTATATCGTATAGGATGTGGCTAAAAATGTGTCTAAAATAGGCAATATATGTTTTCAATGTATGGTTCGTTTTGGGTTTTATTAAATTTTTTTCATTGCAGTGAAATTGAAATTTTGTACAGTTAGTGGTTTTTCTTGTGTTTTTTTAAATAAATGCGTTTAGCTGGGTACCTTGGAGGTGAAGAATTCCTTGAGTTCCTTTTTCTTGATTGAACCTATAAAGATTTTTATAATATTAGTTTATTTGCTCTTGTTGTTGTAATTGTGATGTGTTATTACCAAAATCGTCTTAGTTAAGTGAGCGGATATAATACGCTGAGTGAAGTTTGTTCCAAAGAGAGTTTTTCCCCTTATGTCCTCCTTTTCTGGCATAGCAAAAGATTTAACATGGTCGCCGAAATTGTCAATTATGTTTTTCCTTCTAAATGATTCTACGTCGAGCATTCTTTTTAAGGTAAAACACGTAACAGCTTCGAGGCATTTCTTGGTATTGTTCTATGAAAAGCAGCGCAAAACTCGAATAAAAAATAGGGAAATATACATTTCATTTATAGGATAACTAGCTGAACCCTGCGCATGCTGCGGCATTAATTTAAAGAGAACTCGTTATTAGTAAATCTAAACGGCGGTAAATCTTCCCAGGGGTCGGGACAACAACTCCTACAAGTTTCAATGAAATCGGGGAAACAGTTTAGGAATGCATAAAGGACAGACATATACACACTAACTTTTATATATATGTACAGGAAAAGAATAAATTACATAGACTTACATTTGTATAAAGCAGAGCGTGATCTAAATATGCCAACTGGAACGACAGTTCACTTTCACGTTCTTTCAACTTTTGTTCTACTGAAAGACATTGTTTAGATAATAGATTTGGTTCCTCGAAAAGTGGATCAAGCGTTGGAACAAAATTGTAGTCACTCAAATGGATATCAATTCCGACGTTCTAAAAAATAAAATATGAACACACTTTGTATTAAGGGCTACATGGGAATCTATTTCCTATACATCCCATTGTAAAATTAACAAACAAGGTATTCTTGGGACTAAAGTGAAATGAAATTAATCAAATTTTGAGCGCACTTAAACGGGTGTAAAAGTTAATTATATAAACGGGTTTGCGGAATGCTAGTAGCACAATTAAACATCTAATAATTCTTACCTCAATACTTTCTTTCACATTTATGTTGGTTTGCTGCACGATATTGAAATAAGGAAATTTGTTTATAATCTCCTCCAAATTTGCGTATGTAGTCATATTACAAAGTTTCCCTAGCGTTCCAGTAAATGATGAAAATAAAAAACACTTAAATAACCGTTTAAATTACGCGACCGAATAACGATCCCTTAAATTACGCGACCGAATAACGATCCCTTAAATTACGCGACCGAATAACGATCCCTTAAATTACGCGACCGAATAACGATCCCTTAAATTACGCGACCGAATAACGATCCCTTAAATTACGCGACCGAATAACGATCCCTTAAATTACGCGACCGAATAACGATCCCTTAAATTACGCGACCGAATAACGATCCCTTAAATTACGCGACCGAATAACGATCCCTTAAATTACGCGACCGAATAACGATCCCTTAAATTACGCGACCGAATAACGATCCCTTAAATTACGCGACCGAATAACGATCCCTTAAATTACGCGACCGAATAACGATCCCTTAAATTACGCGACCGAATAACGATCCCTTAAATTACGCGACCGAATAACGATCCCTTAAATTACGCGACCGAATAACGATCCCTTAAATTACGCGACCGAATAACGATCCCTTAAATTACGCGACCGAATAACGATCCCTTAAATTACGCGACCGAATAACGATCCCTTAAATTACGCGACCGAATAACGATCCCTTAAATTACGCGACCGAATAACGATCCCTTAAATTACGCGACCGAATAACGATCCCTTAAATTACGCGACCGAATAACGATCCCTTAAATTACGCGACCGAATAACGATCCCTTAAATTACGCGACCGAATAACGATCCCTTAAATTACGCGACCGAATAACGATCCCTTAAATTACGCGACCGAATAACGATCCCTTAAATTACGCGACCGAATAACGATCCCTTAAATTACGCGACCGAATAACGATCCCTTAAATTACGCGACCGAATAACGATCCCTTAAATTACGCGACCGAATAACGATCCCTTAAATTACGCGACCGAATAACGATCCCTTAAATTACGCGACCGAATAACGATCCCTTAAATTACGCGACCGAATAACGATCCCTTAAATTACGCGACCGAATAACGATCCCTTAAATTACGCGACCGAATAACGATCCCTTAAATTACGCGACCGAATAACGATCCCTTAAATTACGCGACCGAATAACGATCCCTTAAATTACGCGACCGAATAACGATCCCTTAAATTACGCGACCGAATAACGATCCCTTAAATTACGCGACCGAATAACGATCCCTTAAATTACGCGACCGAATAACGATCCCTTAAATTACGCGACCGAATAACGATCCCTTAAATTACGCGACCGAATAACGATCCCTTAAATTACGCGACCGAATAACGATCCCTTAAATTACGCGACCGAATAACGATCCCTTAAATTACGCGACCGAATAACGATCCCTTAAATTACGCGACCGAATAACGATCCCTTAAATTACGCGACCGAATAACGATCCCTTAAATTTCGCGACCGAATAACGATCCCTTAAATTACGCGACCGAATAACGATCCCTTAAATTACGCGACCGAATAACGATCCCTTAAATTACGCGACCGAATAACGATCCCTTAAATTACGCGACCGAATAACGATCCCTTAAATTACGCGACCGAATAACGATCCCTTAAATTACGCGACCGAATAACGATCCCTTAAATTACGCGACCGAATAACGATCCCTTAAATTACGCGACCGAATAACGATCCCTTAAATTACGCGACCGAATAACGATCCCTTAAATTACGCGACCGAATAACGATCCCTTAAATTACGCGACAGTTTGAAAACCCCTTAAATTACGCGACCGAATAACGATCCCTTAAATTACGCGACAGTTTGAAAACCCCTTAAATTACGCGACAGTTTGAAAACCCCTTAAATTACGCGACAGTTTGAAAACCCCTTAAATTGCGCGACAGTTTGAAAACCCCTTAAATTACGCGACAGTTTGAAAACCCCTTAAATTACGCGACAGTTTGAAAACCCCTTAAATTACGCGACAGTTTGAAAACCCCTTAAATTACGCGACAGTTTGAAAACCCCTTAAATTACTTGGCCAAAGAACAACCCGTTTAATTAATTTAAAATATTCTTACGTTTAAATCTTGCCAAAATCAGGATTGAAAACTTGTGCCAAGGGAAAGGAAACTCGACTATAATAACTGAATAACGCGTGGTAAATTAATGAGAGTTCCGTACTAATTGAAAGTTCTTGTTGAAATAACGCATAACGCGCTCTGACAAGATTTCACGGTACGGAATGGAAAAAAGAAAGAGCCTCCCGAACCTAATATCAAAGGTTTCTAGAACAAACGCTTTCAGCGCATGCCCGAAAACGCCAATTTGTCTTTCTTTAAAGAAAGTTATAGATGGAGAAACGGAAATAGGTCAAATGTGACGTCGAAATCTCTATTGTTCTAGTTTTCGCGATGCAACGAGTTCTTAATGGGTAGGCATATTTCAGAAAGAGCCAATGCTAGGGAAAAAATAGAGGTTTCGACGTCACATTTGACCTATTTCCGTTTCTCGGTCTATAACTTTCTTTAAGGTCTATGTCAAGCCAACCTGGGAAGGGGGAGGGGTTTTTCGTGGGACATTGGCGTTTTCTCATTTTGAATCTTGTGTTTCAAATTAAAAAATTCACAACTTTATTAAGTAATTAATGCAATTCATGAATTTAATTAGCGGCTTTGTAAGTTACATATTTTAAAGCAATACTCTGCTGCGTTCGAGCCCCTTGAGATTAACTTTACCTCGCCCGGAAAAAGGAGAGAAAATGTGCTGCCGCCTAGGTGCGAAAGCCTGCAATTCAATTTTTCCTCTAACGGTTTTTCAGTTCTGCCCTTTCTCCCACCCGTTTCCCACGGCTAGGCAAAAACAGTTGTTCCCCTCTTGCGAGTCAGTTTTTTTAGGGGGATTCGAAGAGGGAAAAATACAACTGTCTTCCCCCTCCTACAGCGCCCTTTTTCTCTCTAGCCGAAGCCCAGGCTCTAGCCAGGGAGAAAGCTCTAGCAGATCTTTGGTGACGCGATATGCTATACATGTTTCTGTTTATAAAATGAGGAAGAGATGAGTGTTTGCCTAAAGACGATCCGATGTAACGGGGCTCCAGGAGCCCAGACAACCCGTCTCTCTCTTTTCGTAATGCCCCTATACAACTAAAATATTTTTTGGTCGCTTTATAAATAGAATAATGGCATCCCATGCTAAAAGGGGGTACTGCCATTACTCTATTCGATAGCTACAGAGTAGCTATAAAAATGTTTCATTATAAAATTATGTTTTACTTGCCAAAATGTTAAAAAAATTTATCAAAGAGGCAAATAAGGACATGCACTTAACAAATCCTTTTTTCACATCAAATTACACAATTCCTACAAATGAGATTGAACATAGAGCAAAAAAATTTATAATTTATTAGTTCAAATTGCAAATTTACAGTCGTAAAATTGAGTTTTTATCATTCAATTTAATCCGTGCACAGTCTGAAATGAAATATTTCAGTAATAAGTTTTATTCAAAATTATTGTGTGTAAACGGCAAGACTTGTTTACAATATCGGAATGAATTAATTTGGTAAAGTTGGCATTCTTACATAATCCCTCCTTGCGTGGTGAATTCGCTTCCGCTTTGGCTGTATGGACATTGTTCGCTCTGCCCCGAGGCGGAATCGGGGCTAGCGGCTGCACATATGACTGTACTTAAAAGATTACAAGTATAAGTCCTACCCTTGATAATGCTAATTTGTTTAGACGTAACCCCTCATTGCGGCGAATCTAAGAGTGATGAATGGTAGTACCCTCAGTTTCTCCCGATTTTTGTCTAGAACGGCAGAAGAACAATGTCGATAGTTTCCCTCTTTTTATCAAGGCCATGTCGGACAGGTTGGAGGGTAGGCTGATCTACACTTCTATATAGAAATTAATTAGTTTCTAAATAAGGGTATACATACCCTTTCTAAAACTTCTACACTATCCCTGAATAATATAGGCTGTATTTTATTTTCATAAAAAGAAGTTTTTTATTCGAAATGTCAGTATTTGTCGGATGAAAAGCGCCGATTTTCTGCTTCATCGGCGTGCACTCACGAAATGCGTTAAAAAAATTTGCAATAAATAATAATAAAAATATTAGTCATAAGTAGATCTAATATACTATCTACAGTACATACATACGCAAAAATTTACCCGTTGTTTCTTAAAACATTTTGATTTGAGTCCTAATTATGCGAGAGTAAATTCCCGGGAGAGAATAGTAAGCCTCGATACCCGCGGGCAGCGCAGGGGGGGACGAATTTTTTTCCCCTATGGTTTATACCCGCGAAGGGGGGGACGAATTTTTGCCCCCATGCCTCCATCCCCGGAGGGGGGTTGGTGTGTCTCCCCCTCACCTCCTCCACCTGAAGGGTGGAGGTTGTTCTTGAGTGTATGCTCTCTCTTTGCGCTAAGTCCCCTTTTTTTTTATTCTGACTTTCACTTTCTCTTTACCCAGCCCGATACCCGCAAGAGCGCTGTGAAGGCTGGAGAGTTTTTTTTTCTCTCTCTCTCTCTCTTGGTTCCCTGACTTTCACCGTCTCTTTCCCTTTGACCGTCTCTTTATTTTTACGCTTGCGAATGTACTAGCCTAGCGGCGCGAGAGCGCTGTGAAGGAGAGTTTTTTTTTCCTCTCTCTTTTTTTCCTCTTCTCCGTTACGCGTGCAAAGCGGGGGAATGCGTGTACAACCATAGCGGCTCGCGTTTTCTCTCCGAATAGCACTGAAATGTTATAGGAATATATCTCTCGGGTTCCTCTTCTCCGTTACGCGTGCAAAGCGGGGGAATGCCTGTACAAGCCTAGGAATTTCTATCCCAACGTTTTTTTAATTTTACACGGAATTTTAATTCCGGTAAAAGTTTTTTTTTAAAGCGGGGCATTCTTTTACTTTTGCAATATGTATAAATCAAGAGGCGTTAAATATTTTATCCATGTTTTATTTTTTTTACATAAAGTATTTTTTCTAGTAAAGTATTAATATTACGGATGCGTTCATTAAAATGCAATTTATCGATATAATAATAGTTAAAACGATCCTCGTAAGGTATTTTATATATTACGGTAAAAGGGCAAAAAGTAACCTTTTTTTTCACCATTGTAAGAGTCTTTTAAATTCGTCTTTTCTTGATAAGACAGATATAGTCATCTTTTTCCGAAGTAACGTCTACTTCGATAGGCACATTGAGCGTCCGTTTTCCAAGAATGAAGGGGCAGTCAGGGTACAATTGTCTATGTTTATCGCGTACCGATTCCGAGGTTGTCCATACTTGAAGAGTGCCGTGGCAAAAGAAACATCTGAAGGTATGGTCCGTGTGGACTAGCGTTTGTTGCCCGAAAATGTGTGGACAGTCTGGGTACAATTGTCTATGTTTATCGTTTACCGATTCCGAGTTTGTCCATACTTGAAGAGTACCATGGCAAAAGAAACATCTGAAGGTATCTCTACGGCCTAAATAAAACCCGTCTCGCGCTAGTTCGGCTGCATCAACGTAAAGCGACGGCCACGATTGGAAAGTTTTTAAACGGGCTTCTTCCGAATTCATGTCGTATTCAACATCTCGCGGTTCTTGGGGTCGCTGAAAATTTCTTGGACGTAGGTATCCAAAATTGCCTTTTGAATGACAGACTTTGGAATGCGAAACTCCATATAATCAGAGCGGGCGGTGGGTGGTACGTCGTGACCCTTGTCGTCTTCGATCGGTACGTTGTTTGTTGGAAGTCCGCGGATGAAGGGACAACTAGGAAAATGACGTTTGTGTTCTTCGTGCACAGAATCCCGAATTTTCCAATCGTTTAATATACCGTGACAAAAATAACACTCTACGGTATCGTGACCATACGTATATAAATAAAAAAATCCGTCTCTAGCTAGATCTCGGGGGTTTGTATACGGACCCTTCCAGCGATGGAAACTTTCACGTCTTTTCGCCTCGGTGTTCATACTAGTTATGAAACCCAACGATCTTTTCCGTTTGCTTATATAATTCAACATGTACAACACCCCCCTAGCGGCTAAAATAATAATTCATGCCCAGACCCGTTCGCCCTCCCCCCACACCCCTAAACTTTAACTTTAACTAAACTCAAACTATATCAAGAGCCGACCCCCACCCCACCCCCCATACCACCAAACTAAACCTATAACAAGAACTAGAACTGCTCCCCCACCCTCTCTCTCTCCCCTATCAATCATGCCCAGACTTGTCAGCCAGCCAGCCCCTCAGACGTTCTTTGTATACATAGTTGTTTACGACATTCGAACCAAATGGATCCCTCCCCTAGCGGCTAAAATAATTCATGCCCAGACCCGTTCGCCCTCCCCCCGCACCAAAAACTAAACTTTAACTAAACTCAAACTATATCAAGAGCCGACCCCCATCCCACCCCCCATACCACCAAACTAAACCTATAACTAGAACTGCCCCCCACCCTCTCTCTCCCCTATCAATCATGCCCAGACTTGTCAGCCAGCCACGCAGACGTTCTTTGTATACAAAGTTGTTTACGACATTCGAACCAAATGGATCCCCCCAAGATTAAAGATAATTCGGGCCCAGACCCGTTCGCCATCCCTGCTATGAGCCTCTCACCCCCCTTTACAAATGTTGTTTACGTCACTCGTCTGCAAATAACACGACCAGACATGTTCTCCCCCCCTTCAGAGAATCTGTTTTCAAGCTGTAATATGTGTATGTTGAAAAAATAAAATCATTTTCAAAGGAAAAAATACATTTATTCATTTTTTTTACATGTAAATATCATTAAGGATATCTAGATTGCACGAAATATTAATTTCGGCCTTGTTAGAGTGCGCCCATAAGGCGTAAATTAAAGCCTTGTCAAAGGCGCAAGCCGTTCGGTGCTCACCGACGGGGTGAGGGTACAAGCACCGTACGGGAAGAGAAATGATGTCCGCGGTCGTGGCTTTCGGACACTTGAAGTCGTTCAAGTCGTGAACCGTTCTGTTGAGACGGTCAGAGAGAAAGGTGACTTTTTCGTCACCCTTTGAAAAGATTAGGTCGACCCCCTGTAGACCGGCGGCGAGGCATTCGTCGAGTTTGGCGTATGAGGTCAAGCCGGCATTCCAGTCCAATCGGTGCAGATTACGCGAAACCCACTGGTTTTGCCGTTGTTTTGAAATCGAGACGTGTGATTTATTGTACGGCGGCGCGAATGTCCAGGAAACGGTAGCCGGCTTGGCCTCGATGGTTGTTATGGCCAATTCTTTCACGATAATGTCCGTGCTGCCATCACTACGAGTGCATCCGTTCAGGTATTCTAATTCAATAACGGCGGACTTCATAATAATAACTAGCAGCGAGTCTGTGGGTGACTGTTTAAAACCGAGCCGGGAGTAGATATGAATCTTCTAACGACCGTAGGGCTTCTTTTATAGAGATTGGTTGACGTCATAACACCAACCGAGTCGGGATTGGATACGAGAATTCACGGGGTGTGTGTTTCTCTTATAGAGGCTGGAACGGCTGACGTCATAACACGGTCTAATACCGAGTCGGGATTGGGTAAGAGAATTCAGTGGGAGGGCGTGGTTCTCTTATAGAGGTTGGAAATGATGACGTCATTCATCCACGGATCCCTCTTAAATTTCTTGAAAAACATGTTTGTGCTTCTTCTCCTCGTTCTGTGCATAATGTATACAACGCAGTATATACCGCAAGCGGAACTGTTGGGGGGCTGCAAAGCCCTCCTATTATAGTTTATTTTCGTAGAATTTTCTCTCATAAATGTTTTAATATCTTCTGTCAAGGGACCCAAACCCAAAGAATCAAAATAATAACATTGTTTATTCCCATCGATATAGAGACAAATCCAATGACTACCGTTTCCTTTGTGATTATCTAGATTTATAACAATGGAAGCCGGGTATCGAAGGATATATTTGGGTAGAACATCGCGCGGGTATACGCCCATGAAACCGCGGGTGTATCTCAAAACCCTTCTTATGGTTGAAGCGTTCATGGCGAATCTACAACGACTGTTCTATTATGATCTATGTGCATTAAACTTTGAAATTCTGAATAAACGATCAAACTCAGCGTTTCGGGTACTGGTTCTTCGAACCCGAGTTCAAGTCGCAATTGTCCTTGTCGTATAGGGTTGTAATGATTTATATCTGACGCGGTACCATCTTGAGTCAAATCAAAACAGTAAAGCGTATAACCTTTGGGATACTCCTTCATAGATATTTCGTTGCCATCGTCTTTGTAATGAGTACCAGATCCGGTAAACAGAGAATAATATGATCTCGTGTAAAGAGCCTTTTTGAAATTTGGTCGCAAAGGCTTAGCGAGTACTTGTTCCGAGCCGATAATCGGATTAATATAATTCACGTTAAAGTTTTGGAAGTCGAAAGGGTTCCAACTCAATTTGCCGTTATACGAGTTATGAGTTACTAAACCCGCTGTTAATCTGTTTGGTAAAACCCCTAAATATACGTTATCTATAGTAGTTTTTTGAATATTTGCCGAAATGGTAAAAACTTTCACTTCTGTCCTAGTGAATGGATATTTTGCCGTGGCTTTAGTCCAAGCCGATTCCAAAGCTAGCATTACTCGAGGGGCTACTCGCACTTTACGAATATATAAACCTGCTTCGAGTATTTCGTGTTTGTACCATACGCCACCGGGGGGAGGAGCTCCGAGCAAAACAAAGCCTGGTTTATTTCGGGTCATCCTGACTCTAAGACTAACGCCATTGGGTATGAATTTTGAAACGTTAAACATATCAGCGTGTAGGGCTCCGTACATTTCAATCTGTTTCGAACCCTTTGCTAGCTCTTTCCTAACAAGATGTCCCTGGTTTTCAGTTGCAGAAGCCATTTTCCCAGCCGTGTCTTTATGCCATAAAGAAGAAGTTAAATGAGATTTTTTCGCGTCTCCTCCATAGTTTAGCAATGTTTCTAGATAGGCTTTGAAGGCGTAGTTTCCGGTTGAAGATGAAATAGGCGTATCATTGGCGGTTACTTCTACCGTATCCCAGAGCGAATGTAAAAAATTGTTGACGGGCGCTACGTTATCTGTGTCATCGATATCGGTACCGTCCGTATGTACTATTTTAGCTCGAACATAAAGCATAGTTAGAGAGGCGTCAATATATTCTTCACCATTTCCAGGAACGTAAAATTCAATCTGAGAGTCTCCATCCAAAACCGAAATAGGTCGATAGCAAACATATTTGGCCGATTCTACCGATGTTTGAATCGGGACAGATTCGAAAAAGTCCAGCTCAGATATTGTCGCTTGAAACATGTTTAGGAGAATATATCGTGTCGTCTTGACCTGTAGGGTATACGACGGCGAACTGGCTTTATTTTCCTGGTAGCCGCTCGTTTTATACCTTTTTTACTTTGAGCCCGTTTTCGTTTCAAGGGTTTTTTACGTCTGCGACGTTTCCCCCCTCCCCCATGCTGTGTTCTAATATCATCTAAAGTTTCCGTTACTCTTTTCTTAGCAGCCTCTTTAATATCCTTGCCCGATACTACGTCACTGAAAATTTTGGTCCCTGTACTAACGGCTTTTCTGCCGAGGAATTTGGCACCGCTTGTAAGCAAAGGCCTAACAAACCTTGCTAAGCCTTGGAAGAACGATCCTATCCCATGTCCTTTCAAATTAGGGTTAGTCCCTATATAATAACTTCCGGTTCCGGTTCCCGCTTGATTATTGTAATATTGCTTGTAGCAACATTCTCGCCTTTCTAAGACGTCGGGCTTAGGCATCGCAAGTGTAGTTTAACCGTTAAGCTCCCGTATTCAAATGGCGCCGGTTCCCCTAAACTATTCCTTATATTAACTTCGATGATATCAAAGTAATTTTTACCAACGGGTACGTAATGAGGATTGGTAAAGGTTTGAAATATTTGAGACCCGTATGGTTTCTTGGCATCAACCGAAACGATCCGTAGTAAAGGAACCGAGTGGTCGCCTACAATCTGATCGCTAGCGATATTTAAATAGATAAATAACTGGTCCGGAACGTGGTAATTCAAATTAGAGGGTCTTTCGCTACGACCGATACATTCGCTAGCTTCATCGTATCCCAGTATTTCGGCAATGGGTTTTTCGAATTTTAAATAAGGTTTCAATAATCTTTCAGGTTGGTTTATAGTAATGTGCCCGGTTACGTTATCGTAAATCAGCCGCGGTGATGGGCCATTTTTGTCAAACGAATTATTTATGACGTTTATTAAATGTTCTATAGACTTGTAAAACCCCGGGGGAACGTCGGGCGCAACTATGGTCTCCCGCCTAGCGTCTTTACTTTTTCTCTCTCTTTTCTTTCCATCGACTACCTCCCCTACTGTATATTTGCTCCCGTATCTGGAAACGTTATGAAGCTAACATCACGTTCTTCCTTAGGCCTTGGCACGTTGTAAAAAGTAGACGTATACATTATATCTACTAGAGACACTTCCCATTTTCCATTTAAATGAATAGGGTTAGGTAGCTTGGTACAGTAATGCGCCCTGGTATTATCGGGAAATAACGAGCCGTTGACGTTACTTGGTAGGGTTAGGTAAAACGATTGATTCGACATCTTCTCCACGAACCCAAGAGGTTTGGGTTTTCGGGTAACCTTCCCAAGATACTAATAACTCCAATTTTCCCGCCTTTTTCGCCGCTTTATAATTTTTTCAATGTTGAACCTTTCAGGTTTAACCGTTTTCTGAACCTCTTCGCGATAGAACACGCCACTTATAGGGTTTCCTTCCAGATCCTTTAACTTGTAAATCACTGGATCACGGGCAGTTCCGATAAAATCAACTTGGAAAACTTCGGTGGAGTAATTGGCTTCGTAACCCTTTTCAAAAACCATTTTTACTTTGCTAACCCTAACGTAATCACCCACTTTTATTCGGGGAGGAGGGCGTTTTTTCTGTCCTTTGTTTTCAGTCCCGTAAATATTTCTATACACTTCTAATATATTGGTTGGCTTAACGTTATTCGGCGTCATCTTAATAGTACTATGCCAAGCGCCGTTATACGCCGACACTATATCTCGTAGGTGGTCGATATACCTTCTAGTATGGAGATGGGTAAACAGTTTAAACATACGAGACTTTAGCGTTCTATTCACTCTTTCTACAATGGGGGCGTGGTGGACGTCATTCTCGGTTGTAAAGAATTTACCCCCTTTTCTTTGAGAAATTTTCTGACCGAGGAATTCAAAAATTCCTTCCCTTTATCCGTTTCTATTCTAATCGGTATTTGGTCTTTGAATATAAGAGCTAAGGCTCTAACAACTTCTTTTCCCGTCTTACGTAGTAAAGGCACGACCCATAGTTTTCTACTAAAACAATCTATACACGTCAATAGAAACGTGTAGTTATCATTATCTTTGGCCAAGGATCGCATGTCAACCAAGTCTATTTGGTACAAATCACCGATATTGTGAACTATAATTTGTCGTCTCTTAAACTTTTTACGAGCCGTTTTATGCAAAGTATACGGGGTGGAACTTTCCAAAAACGAAATTACTTCCGCTTTCGATATACCATCATCTTTAACAGCTCGATGTAAAGCGTCTATTCCTGAAAACGAAGCGGGTTAGAAGGG